>CAWUFW010002575.1:1910000-2148486 GCA_963921515.1 Calotriton arnoldi
GGTCGGAGGGAGGGCTGAGAGCGAGGGTTGCCCGTAGTTGGTCTTCGGTGACTTTGCTCCAGCAGCGGCGTGGGATCTGTTGGGTGCGGTGGTGTGTGGTGGGTTTCTGGAAGGTGAAATGGATGCAGCGGTGGTCGGTCCAGAGGAGTTCCGTGGTGTGGCTGAAGGAGACGTGGGAGCTTGAGGAGAAGATGGGGTCAAGCGTGTGGCCGGCGGAATGGGTCGGTGTTGTGACGAGCTGGCTCAGACCGAGGTTGGCGAGGTTGTCGATCAGGGTGGTGGAGTTGCTGTCGTTGTTGTTCTCCAGGTGAAAGTTCACGTCTCCGAGGAGGATGTAGTCGGTAGAGGTCAGGGCGTGCGTGCTGATGAAGTCGGCGATGGAGTCGCTGAACTGGGGTCGGGGCCCAGGGGGTCTGTAGACAAGGGTGCCTCTAAGGGTGGTGTTGGGGTCCGTGTGGATCTGGAAGTGCATGTGTTCGGCGGTGCTGAGAGTGTCGTCGGTGCTGGTCGAGACCCTGATGGTGTTCTTGTGGACGATGGCGATTCCTCCTCCTACTGCGTTGACGCGGTCTCTGCGGGTGATCTTATAGCCGTCTGGGATGGCTATGGCGATGTCGGGGGCGGAGGAGTCGTTCATCCAGGTCTCTGTCAGGAAGGCGACGTCTGGTGATGATGTGTCGAGCAGGTCCCAGAGCTCGACGGCGTGTTTGCGTGCGGAGCGGGTGTTCAGTAGGATGCATCGGAGGTGGTTGAGGTCCTTCTTGGCGGGTGCCTCGGTGGCTCTGAGGCTGGTGTAGCTGCAGTTCCGGCAGGTGAAGGGACCATGGGTGCATTTCGGGGCGGCCTTGAAGCAGTTGTGCGTCCGTCCGGGGTTGAGAGCGTGGAGTGTGGTGGCATCGTATCGGCGTCGGTCCTCGAGGCTGGTGTGGGGGGCGCACGGCCCAGGGGTTCTGGTGCTGGGCGCGGTCCAGGCACGGACGGGCGCAGACGGGCGCAGACGGGCGCAGACGGGCGCAGACGGGCTTGCCTTAGGCGCGCCAGCGGCGCGCACGCTGCGCACGTCCGCTGCGCGTCCGCTGCGCGGCCGCCATATATGGGGAGGTGGGAGAGAGGAGCAGCTGGGAGGCGGGAGGCAGGGGCAGCGAATGGGCAGTCAGGGGGGCGGGGCCGCAGGGGACGCAGCGGCGGGAGTGGAGAGAGGCAGCGAGGGGTACAGAAGGCAAAATGGGCACAGTTCAATGGGGGCAGCGAGGGGAAACAGAAGGAAAAAAGGACACAGTTCAATGGGGGCAGCGAGGAAACAGAAGGAAAAAAAGGACAGTTCAATGGGGGCAGCGAGGGGAAACAGAGGGAAAAATGGACACAGGGAAATGGGAGCAGCGAGGGAAACAGAGGGAAAAAAGGACAGTTCAATGGGGGCAGCGAGGGAAACAGAAGGAAAAATGGACACAGGGAAAATGGGGGCAGCGAGGGGAAACAGAAGGAAAAATGGACACAGGGAAAATGGGGGCAGCGAGGGGAAACCGACGGAAACCGGGCACCGAGGCCACAAGCAGAGGGGCGAGCTTACCAGCAGCGGGCAGGACACCACAGGCGGAGCTGTGTGGCGGGGGAGCGACCTACACACACACCCACATATATACACACACACACACATATATATTTATATATATCCATCCATCCAACAGCGTTCGCTTATGCCCCAGCCATCTTTACGTGAGGAGTGTGCGGCGAGGTAGCGAACCTCAAAACATTCTATCCATAACTGTAATTACGGCCAGTAAAAGTCCCCTGGCTCGAACACCACAGTACCGCCTCTCAATTCGTTGTTTAGCGTATATTTATTCGACATTTGGCAACAAAAACACACACACATATACACGCACACACATATATACACACACACATATATATATACACACAAGCACTAGAACATAAATGGAGATCGACTAAAGAAGATAACGACGACTCTTCAGAGGGGAGCTGAAGACTTATCATAATGCTCTCAAAAGCATTAAGAAACAATATTATGCAAAAAGAATAGATGACAACCGGAACTCACCTACAGAGTTATATAAAATTGTGAAGAAGCTCTGTAAACCTACCTGTATGTCCCATACTATGACTCCTTCAAGTGATAACTGCAAGATAATTAATAAATTCTTTACTGATAAAATATCTAAAATCTACTCTTCTTTTAAAAGCCAAGCCATTCCAGATTAACTAGATTGGGAAACTCTAGCCCCACACCCTGAAGCACATGCCTATCTAGGCAACTTGGCCCCTCTCCCTGAAGAGCAGGTTGCAAAAGCTATGACCGAGGCCAAATCAGGATCACCGCTTGATCCCTGCCCTCATTTTATTTTTCTCAGCTTGCACCAATTTTAAGTCCACTTATTACACAGATTTTTAATAAATCTCTTGATACTGCAGTATTGCCGGATTTATGGAAGGAAACTATTGTATTTCCACTACTAAAAAAAGCTGGTATGGATATCTATAACCCTGTAAACAACCGACCAATTTCCCAATTGCCATACCCGTCTAAAGTATTGGAGAAACTGGTCAATAAACAATTGGTTAACTTTTTGAAAACCAATGATCTTTTGGATCCATCCCAGACTGGCTTTAGAGCTTCTAACAGCACTGAAGCCACCTTACTTGCAGTATCAGATAATATCTGATCTTTGGTGGATCAGGGCAAAGCTGCCGCCCTGATCCTCCTGGACTTGTCGGCAGCTTTCGATACTGTATCCCATGATTTTCTGTTGAATAATCTGCATGAAAAGGGATTACACACGAAAGCCCTTTAATGGTTTTATTCTTTTTTTACGCAATAGAACACAAAAAATTCAGATGGGCCCTTTTTCTTCCAGCTCAAAAAACAAAGTACGGTGTTCCGCAGGGAGCTTCCTTAAGTCCAACCCTTTTTAATGTCTATGTCTCTTCGTTTGCTAAGATCGGCAGGAAATGGGGCTTTAGTATCTGCTCCTATGTAGACGATACACAGCTTCTGGTTGCCTTCGAAGAAAAGTGCGAGGACACCAGAAATAATCTAGTCAATTGCCTCCCAGAAACAGCAATTTGGATGACAGAACACTGTCTAAAGTTAAATGCTGAGAAGTCTGATATCCTGTTCTTTAGAGGGGCTCACCTACTCTGGAGTGACACCTGGTGGCCGCAGTTACTAGGTGCCGCCCCAGAACCTAAACGTGTTGCTAAAAATCTGGGTATACTTATCGACAATGCATTAACCATGCAAGACCAAGTGCGAGCGCTATGCGGAAAAAGATTTGCTACACTAAAACTATTAAGAAGACTCTTCTTATAGATCCCCTTAAGCTGCAGAAAGACTATTACTCAGGCACTACTTTCCAGTAAACTAGACTACGGGAATGCGCTCTATGTGGGCATGCCTGAGTATCTCTTCTCCCAACTGCAGGTGATCCAAAATGCCGCTGCCAAGCTAGTCTGTAACAAAAGTAAATACAGCTCAGCATCAGAATGCCTAAGGGAGCTCCACTGGCTACCCGTGCGTCAAAGGGCCAAGTTTAAGCTACTGTGCTTTGCACACAAAGCGTTACATAAGTCCGGTCCCCGAATTTTGCAGGACAAAATCGAATTTTATATTTCAACACGAAAATTGAGGTCCTGCCATCATGCCCTGGCTAAAATCAAACATATTAAGAAAGCTAGGGCAGGGGGGACGCTTCTTTTCCAGTCTGGCAGCAGTCCATTGGACAAACTTCCCTGAGACCTTCGCCAAACGAATGAATATACGTCGTTCAAGAAGAAGCTGAAAACATGGCTTTTCCCAAAACATAGGTTTTTGTACCTGTTGCCCCTTAACATAGTCCCTTTGTTCTTTTCTGTACCTTGACGCTCTGGTATTTTACTACTTTCTCCAGAATACCCTTCCTAGCGCCGTGATATCCCTTGGGCTGAATGTTGCGTTCATTAAAAACGTCCGTTTGTTTGCTGCTTTGCCCCTCGCTGGGGGCTGGGAGTCAGGACTACACTCCCCTGCATCCTTTGCGGCCAGCCTGCCGCCGACGCACGCCACAGCGCCAGGAGGCACTTTAAAATCGCCAAGGGGCACCAGCAGCGCAGGACGCCAGTTTGTTTGCTGCTTTGCCCCTCGCTGGGAGTCAGGACTACACTCCCCTGCATCCTTTGCGGCCAGCCTGCCACCGACGCACGCCACTGCTCCAGGAGGCGCTTTCAAAATCGCCAAGGGGCTCACGCAGCGCGGGACGCGCACAGGCATGCCCAGGCCATGCCCGGGCAAAGCCCGAGCCAAGGGCAGGCCCGTCTGCACCAGTCAGAGCCAGGAGGAGGCTGGGCTGGGTCCCCCCCTTACGTCCCTGCTCCACGAACCCCAGGAGGATGGGGAAGAAGAAAGTAAACCAGCCAGCATCAGAGGAGGTAACAAGCACCGCACTTGACTCTTTCCTTGCTAAAGCTACTAGCGCCCTGGGCAGAGAAATAGCGAATGCGGAAAGGAGGCTCTCTCTGGGAGCATGGGGGGGGGGCATAACTGATGCTTTGCACTCCCTCAGTCGTGACACTACTCAACCCATTGTTGGCGAGTTTACTGTTTGCGAACCCCCTCATCTCATCAACTGTCCCAGATTGTACTCCTGGGGGCCAGCCAAAGCCTGAGGTTGCCCCTTTCACCGCCAAAAGGAACAAGCATTTGCAATGCAATAGGTCTCGCATTTGCGAGAGTTTGAGCTATTGGCATTGTAAATGACAATGCTTTTAACTATGTGTTTTGAAAACGTGCAAGCGGTGCTTATAGTCCTTGCTTACAAGAAGCAAGGCTGGCAGTACCTGCGCCTCTTTTACTGCCAGCCTTGCTTCTATAAGTACAAAGTGCGTATTTACACACTGTTTGCAAGTTTTGATAACACATAAATATAAGGCATTGTCATTTGCAATGCCAATAGCTCAAACTCTCGCAAATGCGAGACCTATTGCATTGCAAATGCTTGTTAGTTGTGATTCCACAGGTTGAACTGGAATTTACCCTGCATGTAAAAATGTGTCAGGTGCACTTTTGGCAGTCCTTGATGCTTGCATCCTCTGTGTTTACAGTTTACGGCAAGACGGGGGTCGGGACGAGTCAATCTGGAAACTCACTTGGTATGCTGTAAACAAATCGCAAGGCAGACATTTGGGTTTTCCTTGGAAGACTTGGTTAGCTAATGACAAAGCAGTGACGGTGGCACTTGAAGACGGACAGAGTCCGTTCCTTCCAGCCCTAGAACAATGCCGTTTTACTCTGTATTACATCAACAAATCTTTCATATTGCCTGAACGACTTTCATTTTTTCTTGCACCAATGCTTTACGACCTTCAGAAGCCTTGCAGACTCCTAAAAGCACAGCCCACCCACCAGAGGTGAAGGTGTGCAATAAAGAACTGCTTTACGCTGGCTCAGCGGGAATAAATAAATATCAGATGTATTTGGTTCTTTGAAAGTGAGAAGAGTCAACGGTGTCATGTGTAACGTCCTTGTTTTTTCCAGTGCTCGTGTGTCCAATGCGTCCTGGGCTCTCTGATTTTCTGTGAGAAAAGGAGCTTACCGATAAGACTACCCTGAGTACTTTTCGCAAATGTGGAGAAACATTTTTAAACAAAATAGGTAAACTGCACGCCGAAGGAAAGAAAAACTAGTGGGACACTTTCTTAGCAGCAGGCAGTTTAACCCTCTGCGCTGCCTTAGGATGAGTCAAACTTTCCACTACAGAAACCTCCGGTTTGTTTCTAGGAAGCCGATTAATGACGGGGCTTCTCTTGACATTTTAATTGATGTCTGGAAGTTGCTGGAGGGCAGGAACGAAACTGAAAGCACGGTGGGAGCGCACGAGACGCCGTGAGCGTGCACATCGGCTGTCCCGGCGCAAGCTGAGGATCGCCAGAGAAGACACGCCGTCTATCCGCGCTGAGGCTCCGAGTCTGAATCCGAGGCCGAAGTGTCCTTGAGCGGCCGCCTGGGCAGAGAGGTACACCGAGCACCCCGTGAGCTCTGGGGACACGCTGCAAGGCATCGCACGATGTATGGCGTAACGGTAAGGAATGCAGGGAGGGAGTAGCTGTATGGAGGGGGCGTCAGGGGCTGAAAGGTTCTGCCGCGATGCCTTCGTCCTGGCGGGGGTAGGAAACTAAGTCTGTAGTCCTGGAACAATATGGTGGGGGTCGGCAGATGGCGCAGGGCTGGCTGACACTGGAGGGGGTGCAGGGACAGCTGGGGATTGGAGAGGAGCGACCTGGTGAGATACGCAGGAGGGTATGTGGCAGTAGGAGGAAGCGCTCGCCTGTGTGTAGAGTGTGTTTGCGAGCAAGAGCGAGATGGAAGGGAGAGAGTGTTTGTAAAATATGAGGTTTTGCATGATTAACCTGGTAAGATAAGACGTAAATTTTCCGTCACCCCTGTTCACGTGTTTTTTGAGAGTTGTCCACCAGCCATACCTTCACTCTAAGCACAGAAGTAGGCGCCTGCTTAGGCTTGGGGGGTGGGGGCACTACTTAGTGCACGATGATCGGGAATCACTTAAGTCAGTGCCTAATTGTGCCATGGGGTACTTCTGAGTACACACTCAATCGGAGCATACGAATGCTTTTTGAAGCATGTCAAAAATTGCAATGACAAAGTCTAAATCCGTTTTTCATGCGAATAATTATTTAAACACCACTTTAAAAAAAAAAAAAACCTAAACGCTACCTTTTCCAGCCATAAAACAATAACCCCACGAATCCTGTTGTACATGAAGAGTGTGTCTGCAAGTGGCCGTTTTGAAAACAAGGGAGTTTACCATTGCTGTTTAGGAAGGCGGCATGACATAAGCAGCGCTCGTAAAGGAATTTAAAAAAACGGGTGGAAAGCAACGTTAATAAAAAAAAGAAGCTGTGCGCTTGTAACGGAATAATAAAAAAAAAACGTGAAGCAGCAACGGGGGGAAAGTGACGGACAGAAAAGCAACGGGTGGAAAGCAACGTTAAGCCAATAGTCCAGGCTTGTTGTAGGTGTAATGTTATTTGTTGTGTAATATATCTGGATGAATGGACAGAAGCAGCAAAATACCAGTCGGGCGGAACACTATGCTAAGCACACATTTTTAGCTTGTGTTTTAAGCCAAGCCCTTCATTACAGCGGTCACGCCCCTATGAGAGACTCCTGTTTTTTATCTCACTTAAAAAGAGGGGTAGGGCTGAAATATAATGCCTCGGATAGGTGGAACGAACTGGAGGCTGGTTAATCGCATGTGAAGCCGCTCCCTCTGAAAAGTGGGTAAAGAAACGGGGCAGTGTTAGTCAGGCCAGGCCGGCCCTTTGCAATGTGGATCGGCCACTTTAGGGCTGGAGCAGTGCCACTTACTGTGGGCTCCCTTGGGGTATTGGAATACACTAAAACCTAGGTGTTGCTTTACAAGCGCTCTCACACCAGATTCGCTGATGCAAGACAAACAAGCGAAAGCGCGTCGCTCACGGGGCTTGAGGACATCCCGAACTGAGCGTGCGTGCACATTACCAAAGTGAAACTGCGTGAGGCTTGCGACGATGGAAGGGGGACAGGAGATGTGCACATCGCATGTCTGTACGCGTTCACATCTCCTCAGTAAAAGAGACGCCGTACACGTTTGGAATCGAGGCAACTAATGAGCAACAGCACTTATTCGATTTCCTGCGCTGCGCTGTCATCATCGGGCCAATCTTTTACAGTGATGTTATAATTATGCTTTATTTGAAACAAACCCTACCTCTTTTTGTCCACCTTGTCCCTTCGCCTCGTAAGTACATGGGGACTGCAGCCGCAGAAGCCTCCCGCCTTCAGCCTCGAGCGCATTGGGAGGATGCCGGCAGGGACAGGGCGCTAGGGGAGTCCCTCCTGAGTGAGAAACAGCGCTTCTCCTCAGCCGTGCACAAAGCGCCGACTCGCCGCCAACTCAGGTCGATGGGGCTGTCCAGCCAAGCGCGCGGTGGGAGCGCTCGAAAGTTAAGAGACGCCTGCACGTGCTCATCTGCTGTCGGTGATCTGGAGCCGACGGGGGAGGGAGGGAAAGTGAAAGTGCGCCATACGTGCGTTACTGCTGAAACGCCGACGCATGCACGTACGTGTGCACATCTCCTGTCCCACGCGTGCCGGAGAAGTGAGGCGGGAGCCCACCCCGCACTGGCAAGCAGTAGAGGAAGTCCGGCGGGAGCCCACCCCGCCTTCGTGAATGCTGCATGATGCGGCCGGAGCAGGATCCAAGAGCCGGTAAGTGGTGCATGCAAGCACGCCACGCCTGGACAGGAGATGTGCACGCGTATGGTGCGAGCAGGAGTTGTGATAACGCCACGAGCCGTACACGTGCACATCTCCTGTCTGTTAAGCTTCGGCACAGACAGCTGATGTGCACGCGTACGGTTTGCGGCGTTATTACAACTCCTGCTCGCACCATATGCGTGCACATCTCCTGTCCAGGACTTGCCATACACGTGCACATGTCCTGTCCCCCTTCGCAGGCAAGTCGGCAACAATAGATCTCGCTTACGCGAGTAGCGCATGGTGCTGCATCGCTAGGCGAGACCTAAAAAGGCCTATCTAAAGTAGCCCAAGTCTCCACAGCAAAAAAATCTAGAAAGACTAACCCTGGGCAGGACAAAACAAGAGCCCCGGCTCCCCTACAGACTAAGTCATGCTCGTCCTATGGCTGGCAGGAGATTGAAGCACATCTTAAAGAACTTATCAACCCAATTGTCACTAGGCTAGATTCTATTGAACAAACTCTCGCCGATTAAGCGGCAAAAAACCTAAGGACACAACGTGTTTCACAGGATGGGGAGGGCCACTAGCGACACCAGGGCTCGTGCCCGTTAGTCTGGCCGCTACAAGTAGTAAGCGACAACAAGGCCAAGTAAAAGAAAATTCTATTATCGCAAACAAAGACCGCATAGAGGAGGGTCGAGACACATTGCAGTCGGGAGCACACCTCTCTGGGCTCAACAGAGGCCCGTCTGCGGCGGACACAGATGCTAGGAATCTTAATGCACATATTGCCCCGATAGCTCTCAATTCCAATCTTAATACGATCCCAAATGCTAATACCTTTAGCACACGCCTCAGCGCAACTCCGCCGAGTAGCGGCCCTCTAACTCTCAACCTACCACCGCAGCTTGTCCTTTTGTGATCACCATGGTAAATGTCCCACCACTCAGAGCCTCCCAAAACGAAACTACCAAACAACTGATGGCGAAGACCAGACATTGGTTATCCAACGCTGCTGACATAGGCCATCTAATACAAAACCATTTGATAATGGCCAGGAGAATACCGTGGGTAGGCAATGGGCCAAAACTAATTAATAACGATTGCATTGTCCTTAATTTTAACATCCGAGGGCTGGTCAGGCACCTACTTTGCCAGCTACCGTCAGCTCCTTCCACTAACTCACAGATTTTTACACTCCCATTGGCTTTCTTCTATAAACCACCGCCCAAACTCAAACTTATTACTAATAACGCAGACTACCAGATAGTTAATAACCCGAATCCCCCTTATCAGCTAAATGGGAATAATCCCTTGCTTGGTAACAGGTTTGCCGTCCTTGAGGATCTGGATACCTGTGATTGACTCAGCCCCCCCCCGTGATCCATTATCCCCACCTAGCTCTCCCGAGCGTAAGGATGAAGAAACACAATACGTGATAGGAGACTGTTATATCATGGGTCGTTCCCCTACCACCACACACACTTCATTTGACTTTCCATGTCTGCCACCTGCCACCTGCCGCTCTTAGTAAGGCGACCCCCTACAGCCCGATGAAGGAGTTATCTCACTTATCTCATGGAATATAGCCGGATTTAAAAAGGAAAAGGGCACCCTGGTCTGGGACTCCGGGACATCAGCATTATCTGCTTTCAGGAGACATGGGCACAAAAACCTTTCTTCTTAAATGGCTACCGTTCCTTTTTTACACCAGCCATTCCATCTACTGCAAGCAGAGCTAAAGGGGGTCTAATAACACTTATTGCTAATACCCTTTCGTTTGATAAAATAGTATTTGTAAATAGTTCGATCCATTTTCACATTATTGTAGCCAGGGGACGGAATAGTCCCGATTTAGTATTAATAAACTTTTATAATAATTTTTTTAATTTAGCACTGGTTTCAGAAGAGCTGGGGCATACACTGGAGGACTTGCTACTTAATCACACTAGACGGCCGTTTATCATATTGGCAGGGGACTTTAATTACCACATTTGCAATTCTACAGATCATAACGTATGTGGGGTTACTGATGAACATGGCCATCCCCTGACTCACTTTCACCACCACAACTACGGCAATGCTCTAAATAGTCTACTGTGAGAAGTTGGCCTGGTATATGCTGTTCACTAATTAAAGTATCCAATCACTAGTGCACCTAGAGTGCACTCCATGTCATTTAGAGAGAGCAGATAGACTGGGGCCCTGAATAGCAGGGTCCCAGTCCAACTAAGTCATAAACCAGCAAAACACCAGGAAAAAAGTGGGGGCAACCATATAGTCAGATTCCACCTTCCTACATCTACTGACGACACTGGACCTGGAAATTGGCAATCCAATATGCTCTATCTCGGGGGAAATGGAGGCTACATTTCACCGGGCAGGGGGTTCCTCATGTATTGATTTTATTCTGTTCCCTATGGCCTCACGTAGAAATGTTAAGAACTTTGAGGTCATACAGTCTGCATCTAGTGATCACTCCTTTCTGTACATCACGGTTAGCTGGCACCTACAGAAAACAAGCATTGGCAATGCCAATTGGTCTCGCCTTTGGGACCTTAGAAGTGTTTAGCCAGAGCTATTGGCTTTGCCAATGTGTTTAAGCTATGTTGTAGAGCAGCATAGCTGCTGTGCAGTATGTTGAAAAGTTATCATAAAAAAGTGTGATATGCATTCTTGTTACGCTATATGTCCAGCATGATGTGCAATGCTACAAAACATGATCATACCCGCCCACCACTCACCCACCCTGTCACACCGAGTCCAGTTAATGGAGAGCCTTCGTATACTGTAGGATAGGCTTTGATATCACAGGCCCGCCACTGTGGAGCTCTGCCCAGTAAATAATGGGCCTCATATGTTATTCAAAATAGAAAATATGAATTCGTTCTCACGCCCGCTTTAGGCTCCTCTTTTTGCAAATCTGTGGAAATGAGTGAAATCAACAGCGTGGTGAAGATTTAAACACTAGAAAATTGATGTTTATGTTTTTTTTCCAAGCAAAGGACAGCTGTATTGCCTAGCTAATAATGAGGCACCAGTGCAGTTCATCGACCTGAGAAGGATGAAAAGCTCAGTTAGCCCGAACAGCATTGCAAAACCTGATCTTCACCCTGCATGCTGAGCTATGTACTAAGTGCATTAACATAGTGATCTTATTGGATTCAGAAGGCTTGAAGTCAGATTCAGACGGTTTTTCAACCTCTATGAAACCCCCAATTCTCGCTTTCTTTGGTCTCTGCAGCAGGCTCTGAGGATTAGATTAATTTCTCTCTCTAAATGTCTGGGGCAATCACACACAGCCACAGCCTTGTAACGTTTTGGAGGTGGAGGGGTAAAACTGTCAATTGTGTTGCGGAGCTGAAAGTGACCCATATTCTTGCACTCTCCAGTCATTCCTTTAACAAGGCCCCCAGACTCTGCAATTCCCTTCTGAAGATCCCTGCCTTTTTCCACATCCGTCCGACCCTATACAAAGGCATCCATCCACAATGCCCGTGGTTAGAGTTTTCGATCAAGTTTAACTTACTGCTGATTGAAAAAGTGCTGCGCCAAATCATGTGAGGGCTGCCCAGTGCAGACAAAGCTCACGTCTGGATCCGGTTGTCATCAGGCATCACGTGGTCCCTGAGAGCGGGCAGCAGTCTTAGTGTAAAAAAAACAATAATAACAGAACATGCCGGCACTCCCCTCTCCTCCAAGCCGCCTGTCTCAATGTAACTGAAATTTATAAGAGAGGCGCTGCTGCAGCCCAGGGCCACATGGCTCAGGAGTGATAGACCTACTGGCAATGGCCCCAACGGCCCAGGCGGAAGCCACTTTGCAGCAGTGACTGTGAACATGGATGCATGATTCCTTAGACACCCTGGAGGAGAACAATGCATCTGCTCTCCGCTGTCTACAACTCTCGCTGAGAGAGTAATTCATTACTGCTGCACACGCATGTGTACACACCAGGAAGGGGGGTGGGGGAAGAGAGGGCTACTCAGCAAGCGTGTGTGAAAGAAAGTGCGGTGTCCATGAATCAGGTGCCGCACTGAGCAACAAGCTCATGTACACACCAGGAAGCTCTGCTGTCTGAAGCCTAAGCCTCTGACATCTCAGCAGCCGAGGGTTAGTTAGCTCTGCTGTCTGAAGCCTAAGCCTCTGACATCTGAGCAGCCAAGGGTATCTCTGCTGTCTGAAGCCTCCGACATCTGAGCAGCCGTGGGGTAGCTCTGCTGTCTGAAGCCTAAGCCTGGTACATCTGAGCCGTCGAGGGATAGCTCTGCTGTCTCAAGCCTAAGCCTCTTACATCTGAGCAGTCAAGGGGTAGCTCTGCTGTCTGAAGCCTGAGCCGGGTACATCTGTGCTGTTGAGGGGTAGTTCTATTGCACAGGCCAGGGTAGGAAGCACTAGTGACGTGGAGGCGGCAGAGGCTGACAGGGGTCATCTATGAAGCAGATAATGAAAGACATAAGGTCAGAGAGGGTCATAGCATAAAGGCAGTAAAACACAGAACAGTGTTACTTATCCCTGGAATAGCTAATAGTGATAATGCACCGACAGGTAAATCACCACTTGTACAATGGTCTCTGCTCCTCTCTCGGGGAAGAAAAGAAAACATTTCCAAAGCTCTCTGATATTTTGGTAAATTAACTGCTCCCATAAATGTGCGGGCGGGCGTAGGAGGAATATTTTCGTGCCCCCCAAAATGTGACCAGAGATATTTCCATTGAAACCCGTTTACCTCTGGACTCTGAAACACGGCCAAACAGGCCAGTTCTGCACAGTGGAGTGGAGGGGACCTTCAGTCAGTTTTGGCGAGTTACACACTGCGTGTTGCATTCTGGAACTTGCAGTTTGACTTTTACCATTGTAATTGAGGGTTCAAAACCTCAGCATGGAAAGGGCTGGCGACTAAAAAGCCAGAAGTAGCCGAGGCCGTTCGCTTGGCAACTACAGATCTGCTCCTCCGCCCTCTGACATACAACAGTCACGCACATTCCATTTGAGCTCCCTTCACTCACTCTCTGGCCTCAAGCATGCCCCGTCCTCCCTCTGGGCTCTTGTGCTTACACCTGGATCACTCAGCAGCGAGGGAGGGACGAGAGGCCTGGAGGGAGGAGAGAGCAGCAGGGGAGGGACGAGAGCCCAGGGATATTAAGTGACAGCGAGGGGCAAAGAAGGATTAACAAGCAAAAGTAAAACGGCAGGAAGGAGAGAAAGAGAGACTGTGGTGTAACCTCCAGTGCTACCGACTTCCGACCTGGGGAACCGGGTTTGAGTCTGGGCAGTGGTAAAACTGCATTTAAAAATAAACAAGCATTGGCATAGCCAATAGGTCTCGCTTTTGGGACCTTATAAGTATTTAGTTATGCAGCATAATATCCTTGGTGCAACAACATTAACTGTTGCATGGTTAAACACTTATAAGGCCCCAAAGGCGAGACCTATTGGCTATGCGAATGCTTGAGGTGGTGTTGAGGGGTGTTGAGGTGGTGCTTGGTGGTGCTTAGTGATGCTGTGGTGGTGCTGAGTGGTGTTGTGGTGGTGCTTAGTGATGCTGTTGTGGTACTTAGTGATGCTGTTGTGGTACTTAGTGGTGCTGTGGTGGTGGTGCTTAGTGATGCTGAGGTCGTGTTTAGTGGTGCTGAGTGATGCTGTGGTGGTGGTGTGGTGGTGCTGTGGTGGTGCTTAGTGATGCTGTTGTGGTACTTAGTGATGCTGTGGTGGTGGTGCTTATTGATGCTGAGGTGGTGTTGAGTTGTGTTGTGGTGGTGCGGAGTTGTGTTGTGGTGGTGCTTGGTGATGCTGAGGTGGTGTTTAGTGGTGCTGTGGTGGTGCTGTGGTGGTGCTGAGTGATTCTGTGGTGGTGCTGAGTGATGCTGTGGTGGTGCTGAGTGATGCTGTGGTGGTGCTGAGTGATGCTGTGGTGGTGCTGAGGGATGCTGTGGTGCTTAGTGATGCTGTGGTGCTTAGTGATGCTGTGGTGCTTAGTGATGCTGAGGCTGTGTTGAGTTGTGTGGAGGTGGTGCTGAGTGATGCTGTGGTGGTGCTTTAGTGATGTTGTGGTGCTTAGTGATGCTGAGGTGGCGTTTAGTGGTGTTGTGGTGGTGCTTAGTGATGCTGTTGTGGTACTTAGTGATGCTGTGGTGGTGGTGCTTATTGATAGTGAGGTGGTGTTGAGTTGTGTTGTGGTGGTGCTTGGTGATGCTGAGGTGGTGTTTAGTGGTGTTGAGGTGGTGCTTAGTGATTTTGTGGTGGTGCGGAGTGATGCTGTGGTGATGCAGAGTGATGCTGTGGTGATGCAGAGTGATGCTGTGGTGATGCAGAGTGATGCTGTGGTAATGCAGAGTGATGCTGTGGTGGTGCTGAGTGATGCTGTGGTGCTGCTGAGTGATGCTGTGGTGCTGCTGAGTGATGCTGTGGTGCTGCTGAGTGATGCTGTGGTGCTGCTGAGTGATGCTGTGGTGCTGCTGAGTGATGCTGTGGTGCTGAGTGATGCTTAGACGAGTTTTGAATTTAATCTGTACATCCCGCTGTGTAGATAATTACACTCTAGGCACAGATAGATATGCATTATGCTGCCTTCTGCACAGCGACAAGCATGTGCAAGGCTGAGCGAGAAGGGGAAGATGTTTGACAGACTATGTACTTAGCGAGACTTTAAAATGAATGCATTTAAGCAGAGACAAACCTAGCCCATTGTATTGGCTTGTTGACTGTTTAACTCTTTGCTGTAAGCGTCCGTGGTGGCCTTGGGGCTGACAAGAATGCAGCCTGTTATGATGCCGATAACAGAGACAAGAGTATGCAGACTAAATAGGGGGCAGGTAGGATGTCTCAAATCCTATAGGCAGATAAGGGCCGCCTGTTAATGAATATCTGTAAAACAGGAACATGTGTAGACTCTGCTTCGGCTTCCTTTAATTCAAAAGATACATTGCCTTTTGCACCATTGCGCTTCTCTAATGCAAAGAAAGAAAATGAGCAATGTAAAAACTCCTCGTCTGCTGACAAAACACAGGCAAATGCAGATGCAGTGGTGACGTGATCTGTTCCTTTAATTCAAAAGATACATTGCCTTTTGCACCATTGCGCTTCTCTGATGCAAAGAAAGAAAATGAGCAATGTAAAAACTCCTCGTCTGCTGACAAAACACAGGCAAATGCAGATGCAATGGTGACGTGATCTGTTCCTTTAATTCAAAAGATACATTGCCTTTTGCACCATTGCGCTTCTCTGATGCAAAGAAAGAAAATGAGCAATGTAAAAACTCCTCGTCTGCTGACAAACCACAGGCAAATGCAGATGCAATGGTGACGTGATCTGTGGTGGGGGAGGGGGCATTAAAGCGCTTGTCCGAGCGAGAGGAAAGCCAGATGGCGCCTCTGAGAAGGGAGGGGGTAATGTGCACAGAGGAGCCATTAGAGAACACCCAGATGGCAGCTGCGCGCGTGCACGCCATCGTGAACGCAAGCTGGAGGCCAGCAAAAGCCTCTCTGGTAGCAGTTCAAAAACCCACTTACTAAATGTCTCGGCCAGAGCAGCGCTAAGCGCTGGCTCAGGCGAGACCTAAAAATACATGACATCGATCATCACTAAAACGATGGCAGGAATGCCGATAAACCAAAAAAATATATATATCTCCAGACGTTGGGAAGACTACGAGGAACCCTGAAGGATGGGGGAAGAGTGGCGAGGAGTGACTCAGGGGAAGTACCAAAAACAAAACCAGGCACTGCCTTCACCTGCGGGACAACCAAAAGAAACCATTAGTGAAATCACCATAGGAGGAAGGAGCCACACAAAGGAGGGACAATTGCAGTAATAGACCAATAAGAAGCCAGCATTTCTGAATGCTGCAGCTAACAACCAGTGGCAATGGGTGGGTTTGCCAAAGCCCCCCGAGAGAGATACAACAGGTCAGCGCTGATGCTCGACCTAAAAATGATAACTATCTCCTGCAAGACTACCAGTCTGGGTTCAGATCACGCTGCAGCACAGAAACCAGTACCTTACACATCGGAGACGATGCCCTCTTGACCACTGATGAAGATGACACCTGCTTCTTGATACTGCTGAACCTCTCAGCTGCCTTAGACACAATCGAACATCCCACCCTCATGTGCACCCTTGAGTCTTGAATGATATTCACCAGCATTATCCTTTACTGGTTCTCCTCCTGCCTTTCCAACAGAAACCAGTTTGTTCGCATGAGCATCTCCAGGCCCTAAAAGATCCCTATCACCTGTAGAATCAGTCAGGGTTCCATACTGTCTTCTGTTATCTTCAACCTCTACTTGGAGCAGCTTTGTGTTCTACTAACAGATAACAGCATCAAGATTCACCAATATGCAAATGATACACAACTCTACTTAAAAGTCTCCTCTGCTTCGAACATCCAACACCTCAAACACTGCCTGCACATCAACTGGACCTGGATACCTATTGCCTAACTTAAGCTTAACCCAGCCAACACAGAATTCCTGTTATTCACCAAAAACAAGAAACAATACAAACCTAACTCAATGACATGAACCTTGATGGCTTAGAAGTCCAACTTTCGCCGAATGCCAAATCACTCGCTTTCACCTTAAACACCATACACACACTCAAGGAACACATTGCTAAAAAACACAAGGACAGCCTGGAACCAGCTCTCTCTTCTAAAGAAAGAGCAACTATTTCTTCCAGAAAGACTTCAGAACTGCTGTTCAAGCCCCCATACTCGCATATCTGGATGGTGGCCATGCCATGCTCCATGGCCTCTAAAACTCCACACTGGCACTCCTAGGGGCATCCTACATGCCACACCATGTCTCATACAAGGCCTGAGGAACTATCACCCCCATCCTCATGGAACTCCATTAGCTCCCCATGCCACCTGCACCATATTCAAAACCAGATGCATTAATTACAATGTCAATACGACCAAAGCTCCCACTTGCAGACAAGCTAACCATCACTGGCAGGAGACCTTTTCCATTTATGCACCCAAGATATATATATATATATATATATATATATATATATATATATATATATATATATGTATGTGTGTATGTGTGTATGTGGGTGTATATATATATATATATTCACTGAAAAAACCATAGGTTTTAGGGACAGTTATAGTTAGTTGGACATTTCACTCGTACAAAACCCGTGAAATTCCCCTGTTATAGTTAGTTCAGCTAACTATAACTCGCGCCCCCGCAATGCACTGCTGATGACGTCACATATTACATCACTCATGACATGGTCAGTGACATCACTGATGACATCTGAAATGACATCCCTGATGACATCATCCAGTGACTGTGTGTTTCTATAAAGTTTAAATATTTTTTATATATATAGGGAAAGGCGTATTGAAGAATGAGTGGGTGTATAAGTGTCTGTATGGATGATTTAGTAGGTGCGTGACTAATTCTATAAGTGAGTGATTAAAGGTGTCTTACTGAATGCATGGGTTACTGACTAAACTGTGTCAATGTCTGTATCCGTCTGTCTGTTGCTGTGTAAGTGGCTGCATGGGTTTGTGAATAGCTACATGAGTGTCTATAAGAGTTATAGATTTGTTGTCTGAGTATCTGTATGGGTGTTTGTGTGGATGGGGTGTGTGCGACTGTGCATAGATGTGTGAGTGGGTGATTCACTGGGTGGATGGTTTCAAGAGTGCATCTGTGATAGACTGTATGGGTGGGTAAGTGTGTGTAAGAGTGTGTTAGTGAGTGAATGTATGTCCCAGTGGTACATGTGTGAGTAACTACATATGTGAAAGGTAGTATATATGTGTGTTAGAGTATTTAAAAGGCTATACGTGAGAGTGTGTGATTGTGAGAGTGGCTGTATGAATTTGTGTGTGCTTGTATAAGTTATTGTATAAGAGCGTAAGAATGTGCTAGTATATTTGTATGAGTAACTGACCTGGTGTGTGTATAACTGTATAGGTGAGTAAATGGGTGTGTGATTAATTTTTTGCATGACTGACTAGGTGTGTGAGTACCTCTATGGATGAGTGGCGGTGTGTGAGTGTTTATATAGGTGTATGAGTGCATATGATAGTCCTGTACTGAGTGACTGTAAGTATGAGTGACTGTACGGGTGAGTGAGTGGATGTGTGTGTAGACCTAAGAATCAGTGAGTGGGTATGTAGTTTTTGGTGTTGGAGTGTCTATGGTTTTGAGAATGGCAGTCTGTAACTTAGAGTGGGTGTATCAAAAGTTATATTAGGGTGTGAGAAGATGCATGAAAATATCACATGAATGATGTCATTTGAGATGTCATCAGTGATGTCATCAGTGATGTCACTGACCATGTCATGAGTGATGTAATATGTGACGTCATCAGCAGTGCATTGCGGGGGCGCGAGTTATAGTTAGCTGAACTAACTAGAACAGGGGAATTTCACGGGTTTTGTACGAGTGAAATGTCCAACTAACTATAACTGCCCTAAAACCTATGGTTTTTTCAGTGAATTTCAAAGGTTTTTTAAATGCTAATTTCTAACTATAACGTGTCTGAAACCTATGGTTTTTTCAGTGAATTTCAAAGGTTTTTCAAAAGCTAATATTTAAGTGTCATAATAGTTATAGTTATGTTTCTTGTACTGAATTTCTTTAGTTTTTTATATTTATTTGTAAATATATTATTTATTAAACAATATTGTATATTTTTGTGTATTTTGCAACAAAAAAAAAAAAATTAATAAATTAAAAAGTAAAATATAGTATAATTTTTTTCTGTTATATTTTTATTTTAAGATATTTGTATTGTTTAATTTTTTTAAAAAAAAGTTTTTTTGGAATCGCGCACCGAAAGCGTACCGAACGCGGCGCATACGTGTACCCCAGCCACCTATTTAAGGAAGTCGTAAAGGATCCGCGTATGGTATGCGACGGGTGCGTGTTTCTAGACCCGTAACATACGTATATTGCGTGTGTACGCGTTTCCTAAGCGACCGGTACGCGATTCCTGCTCCGGCTTATACGCGACACATACGAATTACCATACACGACGCTTGCGCGGTGGCAGGCCCCGCGTGACATCAAATACGTGCCCGGGCGCGCTGGGTGCGCGACTCCTTATTTCTCCGTAAAATTTTTGATAGCTCCTACCACTAATTTATATTCTCCCCGGGGACCCCATCCCCCGGGGCCTATACATAATAATGAAGACCGTGAGGGGAGCCCCAATGCCCCCACGGTCCCGCCGGCTCCCCGCGTCCTTCGAGAGCCGGCATTGCTTTTCCACATGGGGAGCTGCTGACATGCAGCTCCCCGTGTGGAAAAGCAATTTGCTTTAGATATTGGAAGAGAGAGCAGGTTTCCTGCTCTCTCTTCCAAAATCCAAAGCAGTTTGCAATGACAGGACGGGAGCCGCGAGGCTCCGTCCTGTCATTGCAAACAGCAGTGTCCCGGGGGTAGGCACCCCGGGACACTGCAGGAGCCGACCCTGGGGGTGGCGGTCCCCAGGGCCATCAAGGGCTCCAGGAGGGGGCCGCGCGGCCCCCTCCCTTAAATTGCACAGCCCCGGGGAGGTGGTGGTCCCCGGGGCTTCGGGGTCCAAAACGGACCCCCATTTTAAATTTTTAGTGCCCCGGGAGGTGGCGGTCCTCGGGCGTGTGGGGGGCTCAAGCCCTCCCACACAGGAATTTAAAAAAAAAAGAAGCCCTGGGGAGGTGGTGGTCCCCGGGGCTGCGGGAGGGCCGAGTGCCCTCCCGCACTATTTTAAAATGAAAGCCCCGGGGGTGGCGGTCCCCGGGCTTGGAGGCCCTTGAGGCCCCCCATACATAAATTTAACCCCTCACCATGCCCCCGGGACTTGGGCCACCCGGGGCAAAATACAATCGAAGCACGGGAGAGCGCGCTTCGATTTTTATTTTATCGGCAGGATCCGTGCACCCTGAGCGCATCCTGCCAATTGTTTTTTTTTTTTTTTTAAATGCTTTTTTCTGCCCAGGGGGTCCTTATGGGACCCCCTGAGCAGACCTAGGGGGTCAGGGTGTTTCTACCCTGCCCCCTTTGTGCGCTTTGCGCACTTGTTTCTGTCCCTCGGTTCTACCGAGGGACAAAATGGCTGCCAACATTTCCTGAATCGGAATGTTGACAGCCAGCTGACAGCCAATTAACATGCAGCTCGTGATCGGGACGGTGCGCGCAGGGTGCGCTCAGGGTGCGCGGATCCTCCGTGCCCATAGATATATATGTACTTTTACTTTTGATTTTCTCAGCAACTACTGAACGGATTTACACCATTTAACAAAAAGGGTTCTTTCTGAACTAAGAACTACCTCTTTGCCAAATTTGGTGTAATTCCGTTCAGCAGTTCGGGCTGTAGCCGTGTCTAAAGTTTCCTATGGAAAAATGAATGGGGAAAACGCGTTTTGGGACCCCCCTTTTTCTCGGCCCCGCTTGACGAATCACCCCGAGACTTTCAGGGTAGGAGCGGACCGGAGCGCCCCACAAAGTTTGAAAATTTTGTGAAGATACGTCAACCGGCAAGAGAGTTATTTCAAATAGAATGTCGCGGATTTCCTATGGAAAATAGGTTCTAACTATAACTATCTACTGGCGACCGCCAGTAGATAATATATATATATATATATATATATATATATATATATCTATATTCACTGAAAAAACCATAGGTTTCAGGCACGTTATAGTTAGAAATTAGCATTTAAAAAACCTTAGAAATTCACTGAAAAAACCATAGGTTTCAGGGATGTTATAGTTAGTTGGACATTTCACTCATACAAAACCATAGAAATTCCACCTTTATAGTTAGTTCAGCTAACTATAACTCGCGCCCCGCAATGCACTGCTGATGACGTCACATAATATATCATTCATGACATGGTCAGTGACATCACTGATGACATCACTGATGACATCTCAAATGACATAACTGATGACATCACTGATGACATCATCCACGTGATAATCTGATGCACCTCCTCATACCCTAATATAACCTTTGATACACCCACTCTAAAAAACAGACTACCATTTTCGAAACCTTAGACACACCAATACCAGTTAGTACAAACCCACTCACTAATTTCTAGGTCTACACACACATCCACTCATTCACCCATACAGTCACTCATACATGCAGTCAACCATCAATATGGCACTATCATATGCACTCACACATCTATACAGACACTCACACACCTCCACTCATCCATAGAGTTACTCACACACCTAGTCAGTCATGCAAAGAATCAATCACACTCCCATTTACTCACCTACACAGTTATACACACACCACCTCACTTTTTCAAACATATACTAACTAATACTAACACTCTTATACAATAACTAATACAAGCACACACTCATCCATATGGCCACTCTCACAATCACTCACTCTCACATATAGTCATTTATATACTCCAACCCTCACATATACTGCCTTTCACATATGCAGTTACTCACACATGTACCACTGAGGCATCCATTCACTCACCAACACACCCATACGCACACTCACTCACCCACCCATACACCCCTTCACAGATGCACTCTTGAACCCATACACCCAGTGAATCACCCACTCACACATCTATGCACAGAGTCACCCCCCCCCCACCCACCCACACAGACACTCAGGCACTCATACAGATACTCAGACAATGAATCAATAACCCATATAGACCCACATTCAGCTGCTCACCAACCCATGCAACCGCTTACACACCAACTGACAAACTAAACTGTGTGAATGTCTGTATCAGTCACTAACCCATGCATTCAGTAAGACACATTTAATCACTCACTTATACAGTCAGTCACGCACCTACTAAATCATCCATTCAGACACTTATCCACCCACTCTTTTTCAAAACACCTTGGCCTATATATATATATATATATAAAACATATTTAAACTTTACAGAAACACACAGTCACTGGATGATGTCATCAGTGATGTCATTTGAGATGTCATCAGTGATGTCATCAGTGATGTCATCAGTGATGTCACTGACCATGTCATGACTGATGTAATTTGTGACGTCATCAGCAGTGCATTGCGGGGGCGCGAGTTATAGTTAGCTGAACTAACTATAACGGTGGAATTTCTATGGTTTTGTATGAGTGAAATGTCCAACTAACTATAACGTCCCTGAAACCTATGGTTTTTTCAGTGAATATATATATATATATATATATATATATATATATACATACACATATATATATATACACATATATATATATATACACACATATATATATATACATATATATATATATATATACATATATATACATATATATACATATATATATATACATATATATATATATATATACATATATATACATATATATACATATATATATATATATATATATATATATATATATTCACTGAAAAACCATAAGGTTTTAGGGACAGTTATAGTTAGTTGGACATTGCACTCGTACAAAACCCGTGAAATTCCCCGTTATAGTTAGTTCAGGTAACTATAACTCGCGCCCCGCAATGCACTGCTGATGACGTCACATATTACATCACTCATGACATGGTCAGTGACATCACTGATGACATCTCAAATGACATCACTGATGACATCATCCAGTGACTGTGTGTTTCTGTAAAGTTTAAATATTTTTAATATATATAGGGAAAGGCGTATTGAAGAATGAGTGGGTGTATAAGTGTCTGTATGGATGATTTAGTAGGTGCGTGACTAACTCGATAAGTGAGTGATTAAACGTATCTTACTGAATGCATGGGTTAGTGACTAAACTGGGTGAATGTCTGTATCCGTCTGTCTGTTGCTGTGTAAGTGGCTGCATGGGTTTGTGAATAGCTACATGAGTGTCTATATGAGTTATTGATTGGTTGTCTGAGTATCTGTATGGGTGCCTGAGTGTTTGTGTGGGTGGGGTGTGTGCGACTCTGTGCATAGATGTGTGAGTGGGTGATTCACTGGGTGGATGGTTTCAAGAGTGCATCTGTGATAGACTGTATGGGTGGGTAAGTGTGTGTAAGAGTGTGTTAGTGAGTGAATGTATGTCCCAGTGGTACATGTGTGAGTAACTACATATGTGAAAGGCAGTATATATGTGTGTTGGAGTATATAAATAGCTATAAGCGAGAGTGTGTGATTGTGAGAGTGACTGTATGGATGAGTGTGTGCTTGTATCAGTGATTGTATAAGAGCGTAAGAATGTGCTAGTATTTGTATGAGTAAGTGAGCTGGTGTGTGTATAACTGTATAGGTGAGTAAATGGCAGTGTGTTTAATTATTTGCATGACTGACTAGGTGTGCGAGTACCTCTATGGATGAGTGGCGGTGTTTGAGTGTCTATATAGGAGTATGAGTGCATATGATAGTCCTGTACTGAGTGACCATAAGTATGAGTGACTGTACGGGTGAGTGGATGTGTGTGTGTAGACCTAAGAATCAGTGAGTGGGTATGTAGTTATTGGTGTTGGAGTGTCTATGGTTTTGAGAATGGCAGTCTGTAATTTAGAGTGGGTGTATCAAAGGTTATATTAGGGTGTGAGGAGGTGCATTAAATTCTCACATGGATGATGTCATCAGTGATGTCATTTGAGATGTCATCAGTGATGTCATCAGTGATGTCACTGACCATGTCATGAGTGATGTAATATGTGACGTCATCAGCAGTGCATTACGGGGCGCGAGTTATAGTTAGCTGAACTAACTATAACGGGGAATTTCACGGGTTTTGTACGAGTGCAATGTCCAACTAACTATAACTGTCCCTAAAACCTTATGGTTTTTTCAGTGAATTTCTAAGGTTTTTAAATGCTAATTCCTAACTATAACGTGCCTGAAACCTATGGTTTTTTCAGTGAATTTCAAAGGTTTTTTAAATGCTAATTCCTAACTATAACGTGTCTGAAACCTATGGTTTTTTCAGTGAATTTCAAAGGTTTTGTAAATGACAATTTTTAAATGTATTAATTGTTATATTTATTTTTTTGATACTGATTTACAACATTTTTTTAAACTATTTATTTTTAGATATTTTATTTTTAAATTACATTGTAATTACATTATACATTACATTACAAAATATACTTTCTCAGAATGAATTACTTTAGTTTAAATACTTTGCAAATAGGCAATAGACTTTTAAGTACAGTAGTTACAGTTGTTGCAATGGGCAACACAATTTCAAAAACAAAGCAACATTGAGCTCAATGTGAATTTCTAGTTAAATGCAATTAGTTACTTTATGGATTACTTTTCTAACCACAGGACTGGATCCTAGATTCAGTCCTGGGACATCTCCTGTAAACAGTTGAGTAAAAGCGTTTTGGTTACAGTAGTGATTTTTAAGGAATATTATTGTATTTTAAAAGTTGACACTTAGAAACTTTTTCATATAGAATCACCAATGTTATCCTATGGGAGGAAATTCACTTAGCAGGTAAGTAGTGTTATCGTTACTTTTTCTTACTCAGTGGTGGATCCTGGAACCAGCACTGGTGCATCTCCTGTAAACAGTTGAAAGAATGCGTTTAAGTCACACATGCGATTTTTAAGGAATATTTGTAGTTTGTGAAAATCGACACTTTGAAACTTTTCTGCTGAAAACCAGACAATGGATTCCTATGGAAGGAAATTCAAGTTACTGGTAAGTACGGTTAGAATTACTTTTCAGGGTCAGTGCTGGGCTAAAAGATGCAGCACTGGGTTCTCTCCTGATAACAGGTGAGTAAATCGGAATTCGTAGTTCGGCTGATTTTAGAGAAATATTATAAAGTTCCAAAACTCCACACTTAGAAGAATTTCCAAGTGAAACCAGTCAATGTTAGCCTATGGAAGGAAATTCAAGTTAGTGTTAAGTACGGTTAGAATTACCTTTCAGGGTCAGTGCTGGGCTAAAAGATGCAGCACTGGGTTCTCTCCTGATAACAGGTGAGTAAATCGGAATTCGTATTTCGTCTGATTTTAGAGGAATATTTGTATGTTTCAAAAATCGACACTTAGAAACTTTTCAGCAAAAAGCAGGCAATGATATCCTATGGAAGGAAATTCAAGTTACTGGTAAGTACGGTTAAAATTACTTTTCAGGATCAGTACTGGGCTGAAAGATGCAGCAATGAGGTCTCTCCTGATAACAGGTGAGTAAATCGGAATTCGTAGTTCGGCTGATTTTAGAGGAATATTATAAAGTTCCAAAACTCCACACTTAGAAGAATTTCCAAGTGAAACCAGTCAATGTTAGCCTATGGAAGGAAATTCAAGTTACTGGTAAGTACGGTTAGAATTACTTTTCAGGGTCAGTGCTGGGCTAAAAGATGCAGCACTGGGTTCTCTCCTGATAACAGGTGAGTAAATCAGAATTCGTATTTCGGCTGATTTTAGAGGAATATTATAAAGTTCCAAAACTCCACACTTAGAAGAATTTCCAAGTGAAACCAGTCAATGTTAGCCTATGGAAGGAAATTCAAGTTACTGGTAAGTACGGTTAAAATTACTTTTCAGGACCAGTACTGGGCTGAAAGATGCAGCAATGAGGTCTCTCCTGATAACAGGTGAGTAAATCGAAATTCGTATTTCGTCTGATTTTAGAGGAATATTTGTATGTTTCAAAAATCGACAGAAACTTTTTCAGCAAAAAGCAGGCAATGATATCCTATGGAAGGAAATTCAAGTTACTGGTAAGTACGGTTAGAATTACTTTTCAGGATCAGTACTGGGCTCAAAGATGCAGCACTGAGGTCTCTCCTGATAACAGGTGAGTAAATCGGAATTCGTAGTTCGGCTGATTTTAGAGGAATATTTGCACAATGGTGAAGGAAGGGGTGGGGCCTAAGGTGACATGTCTGCAAACACGCCCTGTGGCGCGTTTTAAGTTGGACAATTAATTCCTCCTCAATCCCGAGGGTCCCTAGGGGCCAACTAGCCCACCAGGTACCTCCAGTATGCGCCAGGGCTGCGTTGCAGAGAGGTGTTCAGAGGCCACGCCCCTTTTACAACACTCTGCAACGCAGCTCCGTGGCACTTACTGGAGGTACCTGGTGGGCTAGTTGGCCCTAGGGACCCTCAGGATTGAAAAGGAATTTATTCCCCATCTTAAAATGCGCCACGGGGCCTGTTTGCACACATGTCACCTGAAGCCCCGCCCTCCCTTCACCACTGTGCAAACGCACCCCGTGGCGCGTTTTAAGTTGGGGGATTAAGTCCCCTTGAATCCTGAGGGTCCCTGGAGTCCAACTAGCCCACCATATACCTCCAAAAGTGCCACAGAGCTGCGTTGCAGAGAGGTGTAAAAGGGGCGTGGCCTCTGTACACGTCTCTGCAACGCAGCCCCTGGCGCATACTGGAGGTTCCTGGTGGGCTAGTTGGCCTCAGGGACCCCCAGTATTCAAGGGGATCGTTCCCTCTCTGCAAACGCGCCAGGCGGCGCGTTTGCAGAGTACTGCAGGGAGGGGGCGGGGCCTCCGGCACGATGCCGATCGTTTTTTTTTTCTAGTTTTTTTTTAATGGGAGGGGGCTGCGTGGCCCCCTTCACTTGCCCACTTTGGCCCCGGGGACCCCATCCCCGAAGCCTGAGCATTTTTTATTTATTTTTTTAAATTTAAAAAAAAAAAACGGGAAGGGGGCCGCGTGGCCACCCTTCCCTGGGCCTGTATTGGCCCCGGGACCCCATCCCCTGGGGCATGGCCTCGATTTTTTAATTTTTTATTTGGAGGGGGCTGCGTGGCCCCCTCCTCAGGCCATTTAAGGCCCCGGGGACCCCATCTCCCGGGGCCGGCCATGCACTTTTTTTCTTTTTTTTTAATTTGGGGAGGGGGCTGCGTGGCCCCCTCCTGGCCACTTATGGCCCCGGGGACCCCATCCCCCGGGGCCTGGCCTCTGGTTGGGGACTGTGGGGGGTCCCCAATCCCCCACAGTCACAGCCGGCTCCCCGCCTCCTGCGCGAGCCGGTAGTTGCTTTCCACATGGGGAGCTGCTAACATGCTGCTCCCATGTGGAAAGCAATCAGCTTTGGATATTGAGGCGAGAGCAGGTTTCCTGCTCTCTCTTCCAATATCCAAGCAAGTTTGCAATGACAGGACGGGAGCCGCGAGGCTCCCGTCCTGTCATTGCAAACAGCAGTGTCCCGGGGTAGGCACCCCGGGACACTGCAGGAGCCGGCCCTGGGGGTGGCGGTCCCCAGGGCCATCACTGGCTCCAGGAGGGGGCTGCGCGGCCCCCTCCCCACATTTTCAAAGCCCCGGGAGGTGGTGGTCCCCGGGGCTTCGGGGGTCCAAAATGGACCCCCATTTTTTATTTTTTAGTGCTGCGGGGAGGTGGGGGTCCCCGGGGCATGTGGGGGGGCTGGAGCCCCCCCACACATGTTAAAAAATAAAACAGAAGCCCCGGGGAGGTGGCGGTCCTCGGGGCAGCGGGAGGGCAAAGAGCCCTCCCGCACCATTTTGTTCAAGCCCCGGGGGTAGCAGTCCCCGGGGCTTGGAGGCCCTTAGAGGCCCCCATACATAAATTTAACCCCCCACCATGCCCCCGGGACTTGGCCCACCCCGGGGCAAATTAACATCGAGCGCGGGAGACCGCGCTTCGATTTCCCGGCAGGATCCGCGCACCCTGAGCGCATCCTGCCGATTTTTTTATTTTTAAAAAATGCTTTTTTGTCCAGGGGTCCTTGTGGGACCCCTGAGCAGGCCTAGGGGTTAGGGTGTTTCTACCCTGCCCCCTTTGTGCGCTTTGCGCACTTGTTTCTGTCCCTCGGTTCTACCGAGGGACAAAATGGCTGCCAACACTTCCTGAATCGGAATGTTGACAGCCAGCTGACAGCCAATTAGCATGCAGCTCGTGATCGGGAGGGTACGCGGACCCTACTCGGCCATAGATATATATGTGACTTTACTTGTGAATTTCTCAGGAACTACTCAACGGATTTACACCATTTAAGCAAAAGGCACCAGTCTGAACCATGGGCTACCTCTTTGCCAAACTTGGTGTAATTCCGTTCAGCAGTTCGGGCTGTAGCTGCGACTAAAGGTTCCTATGGAAAAATGAATGGGGAAAACGCGTTTTGGGACCCCTTTTTCTCGGCCCCGCTGACGAATCAACCCGAGACTTTCAGGGTAGGAGCGGAGCGGAGCGCCCCAACAAATTGGAAACATTCGCGAAGATTCGTCAACCGGCGCCAACGTTATTTCAAATAGAATGTCGCGGATTTCCTATGGCTAATAGGTCCTAACTATAAACTGGCGACCGCCAGTAGATTATATATATATATATATATATATATATATATATATATATATATATATATATATACCACCCCCACGCTGCTCTGATTTAGGAAACACTTGAAGTCTCACCTCTCAAAAGAACACTACATCACAATGTATTTATTACCTGCAAACAACCAAGCTAACTCTCCGATCACTTGTTGATTTTAAGCTCGTCTTTGACACTGTACAGTGCTACCTTTTGGCGAGGTTTGCGCTATAGAAAAACCATATACATACATACACAACAAGGTGGTGGAAGCACACCATGTTTTGCACCAATTATATTCTGACCAGGCCTTTTTATCTGTGTCATGCAATGGGAGCCTACTACCCAATTTACCCAAAGTTTTCCTGATAATGGTGAACCTGGAATCATAGCACTGAGCTTCTGTTCCCCTAAACACATGCATGTATGGTAGTGGTGTTGCTACACGGTGCCTAAGTGAACCAGAGTGACACAAGCAACACAAGCCTGAAGGTTTCATTTTCAAAGTCCCTAGCCTGGTCATGTGCAGATACAGGAGAAGTCGCTTTCCCAGACAGTGGAAGCGAATTGCTGATATTACTAAGACTAGAAGGAGGGAACCCAGACATTTCAGTGGGAAATAGGCAACTGGTTTCCCCTTAGAAATTCAAATAGCTTGTTTCCGATACAGAGGGCTGCTGATTAGTCTTTGTGAGATGACATTTGGTGGATGGAAGGTGTGAAGGGTGGGACTGCAGTACCTGTTTCAGTGTGTGAAGAGTCCTTTAGAAGGGGAGCAGTCCCCGGTCTGTCTTCCTGATCACAGTCAGATGAGGCTGTTGATAGTCAAGGTACAGACTGCTCACATGTCTAGTGCCTCTGTTGTGGGGCTCCAAACTGAAGGTTGCCATGCTGTGAAGAGCATCACTCAAGACAAAGGCTTAGTCTGGAAGACCGCCTCAGAAGGACATATGAAAGGGGAACTGACCCCAACTGATTCTGCAAAAGGAGACAGAGAATCCACATTCCTATCTACAAACTCTGTGTAAAAGTGGGAGATGTTGATCAACTTATTGTTCTAGTTCCAAGCTCTCTTCAACAGAGGACTGGGTGCTCGCCAGAGTTCCCAGATGACTACTGCTCAATCAGTGCTGGTGTTTGCCTGACAGTCCGCTTCACAGACATGAGGGGACATCATCTGGAGTCCAAACCAGAGGAGGAATTGCTGACTTGTCCTGTGAGCTAAGAAGTCCTCTCTGAGCAAGAGGGAAGGAGCGTGCCTATCCTGCATGGGAGCGAACCATTTGAAGGAACAGAACAAGCACCCACTAACTCACTCACTCACAGAATACATCATTTGAGTGAAAATGATCGCCATCTTTACAACTCTGGGAAGAACCATGGAATTTTGAAAGTATGCTGAGCAGCCTCTCCATGTTATCCCAGTCATCTCCTCTGAGGCACTTGTGCCCAGGGTTAGCTGGCCTAGCTGAAGCCATGATATACACTTTCCGTGTGGCACCTGCTGTGTGCCAATGACCCCAGACGGCATGATCGCGGCACCACTGACCCATACTGCGCAGCCCCGATCAATATGAAGTAATGATTGCAAAACTGCGGTACCCGCTAAGGTGCCCCTGTGAGTCAAGTATCTGGCACAGGCCCCAGGATTGCCTGGGGAGGAAGAACTACTCAGAAGAGCAAGGCTATTGCCTCGAGGCTCCCAATAGTGAAGTTAGCACCTGTCAGCCATGATCCTGAAGAACTACGTGCCCAATCAGAGCATTACCATTGTGCTCCATCATAGTGCCAAGAAGGGTGTCATTGCTGCTGGAGGCCTGCACCTGCAGCATAGGACTGCCAACCCCATCCACCTGGGAACTACTGACCAAGACTCAGCAGAATGAGGAACCAGACTCATCGAACTTGCAGAGCCCACCTGTAACGACTGACCAGGGAGCCCAGAAGAGGGCTAAAGCCATAAGCACCGGCTCCTGCTCTGGTCCTCCAAAGATCCGCAGTGTGACTGGCAGCCATATATCTGCAGCAAGGCTGCGATATACCATGCACACTAACTACGCCCATCACTAGTGAACCAGGCGACCGAAAGAAGGCCCAACTAGGCCCAGCACTGCACCAGGGTAATCTGGTGAGAGACTATCTGGCCCTCAGAGCCCAGAAGAGACTTTGTGCTAAGAGAAATGGGGGGCAAACACTGCACCTAAACATACAGACTACAGCACAAGAACCCTCCACCCCAGGGATGGGGGAGAGAGATAGGGGTAAGAAGAGTACTTAGATTGCGACCCAACTTTGAAGTGCATTGGACTAAAAAAGTCAGGTATCTAACATTATTGCAGTTGTAGTATGTGCTTTTTGACCTAATAAATCACTTGTCTTTTTCTGAAGAAAAGCACTGGGCTGGACAAGAATCTTATTGAGTTGCTGGGTACAGTATAGAGTGCTGAGCCCGTGTACCCCATGTTAACCTTCCGGAGAAGCCTGTGACTACTGGCCACAGCTACCACTTGGAGTCAAGTGCTAATAGGGTCGTACTTGGCCCAGTTTGCAGAGCATCCATAGGACGGAGTCCCGGGACGGTAGACACAAATGGCCTTAGCCCCCTGGGCTGTGGCCCAGTAGCCTCTGCCTGCCCCGTGGCCTCCTGAACGAGGACTGACAAGTTTATTTAAACATATTTATGGTGGCAATACTTAATGCTGCAACAAGTGTTTCTTTGATTTAGTCAATAATTAAACTTGCTCTGAAGTGTCGCGAAGAATACATTAAAATGTCACACACAACATGATGGTAACGTGGAAATGTCACATATAAACAAGCTGCAAACCTGAGACCAATGTTGCATGCTCCCTTAGTGGAATCTGTGTGCAGTTGGAAATGCATATTGTCAATGGCATATAACCTCTAGATCAAACTTTGTTTACAGGTAGTACTTGAGCTACTAGTAGCTCTCCATCTACCTGTAAATAGCTCTCCTGCGTGCAGCCCGCCTTACTAAATTAGAAGCTTTTGCTTGGTCGAATTAATATGTATATTCCAAAATTGAAAAGCAGATATTTGAGACAAAAATTTGTGTATTTCCAGAACTCATAAGCTTAGCTAATGTTTGAAGACAAATGGCTAGATTTTCCAAAAATATTTAAAGCTGATATTTGAGTACTGAAACTTCAGGGTTGGGGAGACGCATCAGTAAAATTATTACCTTGGTAAAAGGCAGTGCAGCTATGGCTGTCAAGTATTAACTCTGTAGAAGCATTCCAAGTTGATAAAGCCATGTGGACAGTACTGCGGGGAATCTTGCTTGATGCACTGAGGGAATCACTGCTGCTAATCTTACATGGATGGGCCAATAATGTAATCTTGTGTGACATGGTTACTATTGCCACACTAATAATATTAATAAACAGGATTATCATTGAACATAAGTAGCTCTTAGAACTGAAAAGGTTGGAGACACCTGCTCTAGAATCTCCCACAGCCCCGGACTGGGATGAGAAAAGTAGAAGACAAAAGTTTGACCCATGTGATCGCCCACTGCAGTTATTTCTCAACTTCTGTTCCCTGAAGCACAGGTGAGCACTGCTGAGGGTGTGCCGAGCTTGAATGAGGTTACTCCAAGCGTGGCTTGGTCAGACAGGGCAGTTCCTGGTTTAGGATGAACAGAGTGGGCATATGGTAGGCAGAGATTGGTATATGGTGTTTAGGGTATGTAGAGGCTGCGCAGAGGAGAGCTAACGGTTATTAGAGATGACATACCACACAATTATGGGCTCCACTCGATGTTAAATTAGGCTGTTAAAAAGGACCAATAAGTAAAGTGGACAAAACACCTAAAGATTGTATAGCATAACACTGCAAATTCCATTTAAAAAAAATGCCTAGCCCATTGCGCTTTTTTATCCTTAACATGCTGCTGTTGTTGCAAAGACGACTTAAATAGCACTGGACAAAAACACCTAGCTATGAGTAACCAATGAATGGCCAGAGTTGTACGTTAGCCTACTTCTGCCATAATGGACATGGTGTGTGTTTGCTAATGGTACGCATGTGTGTCCATAATGTTTTTATTACTTATACAATGTTTGGATACCGTTTTTGAGTGTGACTGAGATGTTCTTGTGCCCGTTACTGTAGCAAGTTACCATCATTTGCTCATGGTGTATTTGTGCAAACCTTTTGTCAGTGTAGTAATCACACCTGTAGTACTTTTCCCTGCATAGGCTACTTAACTGCTGCAATATCCCAGAGTCAGGAGGCTCTCTCTTTTCATGGAGAACGTTAAGTAAGCACTCCATATCCAGGGCTAAATCAGACAGTGTGTCCATGTGCGCTGCCATCTAGGCTATGACGTTAAACCCCAGCCCCGACCCACAGAAGGAGTCCGCTTGAAAAACAGCAGGACACTGACAGATCTTGATGCTCATGAATAAGGAAGACGGACTCAAATATGAACCGTGTCTACATATGTACGAACGAGAGGGCCATGTTTAAATACAAATCCAATGTGCATCAAATGTTAGACCTTGTACATAAGCTCGCCTCAATAAAGAAAACTATCAAAAAGCAGTTTTTATAGAATTATTGGCTGATGTGTCTTATATAACAATTAAATCAGCTCTTTAATAATAAAACTCTTATGCTCGTATAAACGACGTAATTCCAAATTTACTTTTCTCAAAGAAAGATTTGACTAGCAACTTCCGATGGTATGAACGGCTCGGCGAGAGAGAGACTTATTTAACAGTCCAGTGTGAAAAAGGCATAGTTTTCATCTTCCCACTTGGTAGACAGTGTAGATCTAAATGTAAACCTTTCTTCAATTGGTCATTCACGCAGTCCAAGATAGTTCTCTATTGGGAGTGGTTGGTGGGCCCTGCGATTGGATGTTTACAAGTGCATACTTTTGAACTATAGGCGATTCGCTAGCACCATACACCGAAGACAAAACTATACAAAACAAGCATTTGCAATGCAATAGGACTCACATTTATGTGAGACCTATTGCATTGCATCAGGACAACGGGAGGAGTTGAGCATGGACAACGGGAGTGCGGGAGGGGGAGAAGGGGGCGAGAAGGCACGGACAAAGTAGCGCTCACAGTCTAAATAACACGTACGTACAGTACTGTGTAAACTCGAAGTAAAGGGGCCAGTAGCCATGATAGGGTACAAATGACGACATGACTATAATAAAGAGGGACTAACAAACCTCATAATCAATCAGAAGGCAGCATTTACAAAAGACAATGACACAAGCCAATTAAAAACATGGGCGGAGAGTGGGCGGAGCTTCCACTGCATACTCCATTACTGCATGCCTCGCAGAGCGAGCAGCGCATGCGCGCTGCCGCTATAGGCTTGACCTAAAAACTGGGCTCCAATTGTATATCTAAACCAACATTAACCAGGAAAAATGGGTACACTTTAAAATGAGCGAACATCGATCCCGTAAAGCTATTACCGAGAATAGTGTCCTCCTCCTATAAGGAGATCTCCATATGTTTAAACTCATCCTCCACAGCTAACCAAACCATGGAAGCTTTTAACACGATTTTATTTTCGATAAAGGGACACCTTACTTGCCAAACTTACCAAAAAAAACCTTCAAGAGAAAAATGGTTTGGAAAAAAGTGCTCACAGGCACTAGCGTATTTACATAAAGCACTCAAATCGCAACCTAGAGAACAAATTTTTATCAGATCTCTTAGGTCTGCTTATAAATCCGCAAGGCGGGAAAGGAAAAGGGAGATCACCAGGGAAGCCTGGGAAAACCTGAGAGCAGCATCTATATTGAAGGACAGCAAATCTTTCTGGAAAATAATTAATAGTCCTCTTTTCCAGGAGGAGAGTGGGCCCTCACTGGACCTCCACATTGATGAGGCCACATGGATAAATCACTTCCAAAAAATATTTCAGGAACAATCACCCAATATCCCGGAGTTTACAGAGCAACATTCTAGGACCCCACTAGCACTGGAGTTCTCCATAGGCGAAGTCGAACTTGCATTAAATCAATCCCCAGCTTTGAAGGCTCCCGGGCCAGATGGGGTCCCACTAGATGTTTTTACCACTAACAAACCCCTCTGGGTACCTATCCTTACACCTGCATTAAACGCCATAGCGATAGTCGGCCCTCTGCCATCCTGGAGACAGTCCGTCATAGTACCAATCCATAAGAAGGGGAGTGGCGCAGACCCGGCTAATTATCGCCCTATTTCTCTGCTGGACAGCACAGCAAAATTAATGGGCAGACTGCTGCTGAACAGGGTGGAGGAGTGGGCAGAGGAGAACAAAATCCTCGCTGAAGCCCAGTATGGCTTCAGGAAGGGGAGAGGCACAATGGACCAGTGCCTCAACCTCACCCTAATTGCCGCAAAAAATTCTGTTGCAAACAGGGGCAGCTATTTCTGGCTTTTATGGATCTGTCTGCGGCCTTTGACTGCGTGAGCCACAATAAATTGTGGTCCATCATGGAGTCTCTGGCTGTGGACCCATCCATAATCTCATTCATTAGAGACCTGTACAGGCACGCAGAGGCAGTAGTCCGTTACGGGAAAAAAGGGGAGTGCACAAAACCTTTTAGGATTGATAAAGGGGTAAGACAGGGTTGTGTCCTTGCCCCCTTTTTCTTATCCCTTTACACAAATAAACACTCTGAAGTCCTGATTGATAAATGCAAGGACGTTCCAGTGGTAGGCTAACATCCCCTACCTGTCATGCTCTATGCGGATGACGCCGTCCTTCTAGCCAGAACACCAATGGCCCTACAGCTTTTGATTGAGACATACTCCACATATATGGTAGACCTAGGCCTACACATTAATAAAACAAAAACCTATGTGATGGCCATTGGTAGGGCCAAGAAGCAGAAAGTAATGGGCTTTAATATCGATGGCAGAAAACTGGATAGAGTGGACAATTTTATGTACCTGGGTATTTTTTTCGACGATAAATTAAAATGGTCCACTATGGTGAGGAACAGGGCGCTCCTGATGTCCAAAAGCATAGCTGTCATCTGGAAGTTTACAGCACAAATAGGGAATAAACCAGTAAAAGAAATGTTAGAAATCTATCATGCAAAAACTAGATCCATAGCGTCATATGGTGCAGCTGTTTGGGGAATTGCAGACATTAACCCCATTCAAGCAATAGAAGATACATTTCTAAAGAGATTATTAGCAATCCCTACATCGTGCCCAAGCATTCTAATTCACAAAGAACTAGACTTTTCGTTCATTTCTGATATCCTGAAAATTGCTCCCCTTCTAGCCTGGCTCTCAATTTGGAAAAGGGAATCGGTCCCTCTGAATCAACTAGTATTAAGGGACATCCTAAACTTGGACCGCGCTTCTTCGATTAGCTGGATAGCTTATGTTAAACAGTCCCTCATTGAACTAGATCTGGAGCATTTATTGAACTCACCGCCCGAGTGCATATCCTTTCCTAAATCGCGCCTAAAAGAGCTCTTTTATAATAAACGCAACTTAGATAGGTGGCAAGAAAATCAAAATAAAATCACAGTGACCACATACTTTGCATCACCTACTCTAAATAGTGGTCAGTCATCCTACATCTCATTTGTAACAAATATTAGCCACCGCTTTGTCTTGACTAGATTTAGACTGAATTATATCCCATTAATGGCCGCCTATCCGGCACAAGGATTTTCGATAAACAAGTTAGCCTTCTGCCCTTGTGACGGCCTTTCCCCCCAATCTATTTCACATCTTTTATTCTTTTGTCCATTCTACAAGGCAGAGCGGAAAAAATTCATTATCCCACTGCTGAAAAAATTCTGTATTCGATCGCACAATCAAGCTCTTGAAATTTTCCGATTATTGGAAACTCCGTTCATATGTTTTATGCTTGCAAAACTTTCTGCTCGCTGTTCTTAAAATCAGAAAAATGCATTTTAATCTATATGGGGTAGCCTTTTAGAACTTGCACCACCATCTATCTGTGGGGGAAAGCCGTTTTATGTATATGGTTCTATGACTTTTTCCAATTTGATAGCCGTTTCATGAATTCATCATCATCTTTTTAATAATTACCAAAGCTGAATTTCTGTTTTATAGGATGTACTTTACCCTTGAATGATTTTATGTACTTTTTATGCATTTATTTGAATGCGAAATAAAGATGTGATTGATTGATTAGTAATAAACACAAATACTAAATATATATGTATACACACACACACACACACACACACACACACACACACACACACCCATACGTATACACACACACACATACATACACACACACACACACTGATTGTAAACATAAATCTACGCAGATATTTTATTTAAAAACACACTGAGTGAGTCTGGATAGTTCTATTTAAATCACCAATACTCAACTTGTATACCTGCCGGTCTGATTTTTCTTTCTACCTGAAAATATGTAGTCTGAAAATATGGTAAATCCAAATTCCAGATCCCAAATAATGGAAGGTCATAATTGCAATCCCGCAATTATGGTGGTACACCCAATGAATGAGTGTATTCATTTTTTAACAGACGTCTGCTTTTGTTAAAGGTTATAAGTCTGTGACAGACAATGGACGTTAAATACCTGGCTTTTACAGATGAACAGCTAAAATAGTTGAGTGGACTATCAATATTAGAAAATAGGGGTTTTAGTGATCCCGAATGCCACTGAATGCAACAAGCTATTAAATCTAAAGAACCAAATTGCATGTGAAAAGTATGAAAGTATACTGTGAAGTAGAAATTAGATCAGTAGGTTTTCAGGTAAGATGTTGACTAGGACTATTTACTGAAAATTCCAAATTTAAAGCGTTATGGAGCTACATCACCAATATGTGCTGCAGAGGTTAGCTGCTACTTATAATAGAGGCAATACAGTAATTCATACCAGTCTTGATGAGCTAAATATAAGAAAGAAACATTTAAATGAAAAACATAGCAGTGATAGAGGCATAACAAACCTAAAGATGCAGACCCATTTAAATTCACCATTCACAAAAATAGCATATCGGAAACAGTTAAGAACCTTTCAAAAGGAAATGCTGATCTTAGTAGTAGTAACCTGTTCTGAGTCTTCTCTGGAAACCTCTTCATATAACAGAGAGGTGACAGCTTCCACTTTACATAGAGAAGTAGGATATCAACCTAACCCAGACCCTGCAGATTTTCAATATAATGAAGAGTGGAACAACAAGTTGACAGAAAGGAATAAGGGAGAACTATATGCCCACAAGGACACATACATGCGATATTAGAATGAAGCTCGGCCATTCTTAATTGATCATCCCACCTATTGTCCATAAAAGAGTGTTGGAGGCTAATAAAAGGTTTATATTTTGTATCAATACAACCTCTTAGCACTTTTAAACTATACAAGTAAATCCACATACTCTTTAAATAAATTTGAAGCAATTAAATCACAATTTAGATTTAATGAACTTCCTCTCACGACTGGCATTAGATCTCCCCACCCAGTACCTTCCTTTTTGAAGTATTGGTCCAGTAGTAGAAATCTTTGGGAAAACGGTGGGAAAAGGGCTACATAAATTATTTAAGACACCACAGATGTACCAAAATAATTACAACTTTAAAGAACGAGCTGCATTACAATCATTGATTAGTAGGTCTGGCTGAAGCTTAAAACATGCAGACAAAGGTGGTGGAATTTTAGTGACCAATACTGTAGGAGCTGGCTCCTTATAGGATATATCGAATTGAGATCTATCATGCAAGGATTCCAGGGGCTCCCTTATGAGTGGACAGGGGCTTGTTCTAGCAATCCTAAGGTGCTCTTCTTCGAGCAGCCTTAGGCTTATCAGAGAGGAGTGCAAGATATCTGCAAATACACACAATAGTCAATAAATGATACACACAACTCAATAAGGAGATCCACATCAACGTATAAAAATAACATGTATCTTTATATATAGTTAGGCACCAGAATCAATACGATCAGGTAAGTACGTTTTTCAATAGAAATACTTTTGCATTTAAAAAGTGCATTTTTCAGAAGCTGCAATGTTATCCTATGGGAGGAAAAACAAGTACGGCATTCGGATACAGTAGAGCGACTTACAAGACCAATCCCTATGACTTAAGGTGAGTGGAGCGATACTCAAAGGGGATGATGGACGGAGCGTTAGAGCAAATCAAACACTCACCCCCAGTCAACTGATCTGGGTTTAATCCATCATCATTCTTTAGCTCACTCCACCACCCCAGTTCAGACATGGCCATATGCAAATCAGTCTGACCCTGTGCCTCATGGGAACAGTCCAGCCCGAACTGCCAAGCCATGTCTTCCCTGGACCGGAAACAAGCATCCTGGGACCGGTTTCGGGTTCAAAACCCTCATCAGCCAGGCTATCTTGAATCCAGTGGCAAAGTGAGCAAGGGACCCACGTCTGGGCATACCCTGCCAACTTAGGGCGAACAAAGCGATACCAAAGGGGATGATGGACGGAGCGTTAGAGCAAATCAAACACTCACCCCCAGTCAACTGATCTGGGTTTAATCCATCATCATTCTTTAGCTCACTCCACCACCCCAGTTCAGACATGGCCATATGCAAATCAGTCTGACCCTGTGCCTCATGGGAACAGTCCAGCCCGAACTGCCAAGCCATGTCTTCCCTGGACCGGAAACAAGCATCCTGGGACCGGTTTCGGGTTCAAAACCCTCATCAGCCAGGCTATCTTGAATCTAGTGGCAAAGTGAGCAAGGGACCCATGTCTGGGCATACCCTGCCAACTTAGGGCGAACAAAGCGATACCAAAGGGGATGATGGACGGAGCGTTAGAGCAAATCAAACACTCACCCCCAGTCAACTGATCTGGGTTTAATCCATCATCATTCTTTAGCTCACTCCATGAGTGGAGAGCAAGTTCCAAGGCTACACCAGCCAGACACCACCAGCGGCACTAGGGCGGCTGGGTGCAGGGGTGCAAAGCAGCATTGGGTGCCCAATGGAAGTCAAAGGGGATCGGTCTTTGCAAAAAGAGGCTTCTGGCATTGAGTGGGAATCTAGTCGGGCTGAACCAACAGGAGGGCTCAGGCCTTACAATGCTCAAGGATGTGGGGACATCTTTGGTCCTCTTCTCCACAGGTCAAGGGCAACGCGTGCAGAGGTGTCCTTAGGCGTGAGCTTTTTCTTACCAGGAGCAGTTGCGGTAGAGGTGGCCTGTGAACAGACGCTGCAGGCGTCATTGAGGACCTCACAATGGGGAAAACCAAGGTGGGCTTCGAGTCTGGAGGGTCTGGGGACCATGTTGGCACTGTTGACCCACTTCAGCTCGGCTAGGAGGGCCGAGTGCAGTGGTGCTTTCCAGCCTTGGGTTTCTGCGGTCTTGGAGCCTCACAGCTCAGTTTTTGGTGCCTACAGGATGCAGGGGAACAGGTCCGAGGTTCCACAGAAGTTCTTGGTTCCTGGATGAAGTATTTAGTGGGTCGCCCAGGCTTTGGGGACACAGCAGCTGCAGGACAAGCCGGCTTTGGTGCAACTGTCGAAGTCAGCAGGCTGGCTAATAGGGTTGGTACCGAGTCAGTTGCTGGATCTTCTGATCTTGCTCTTTGTGACTCTTCACGTCTGTCGTCTTCTTTCAGGTTGGCAGGATTTGAGTTCCTGGTGCCAGGGCTCCTCTAAATACTGAATTTAGGGGCATTATGGGAGTGTAGGGTAGTAGCCAAAGGGTTACTTACCACTGGAGTCACTATGCCCCCTATATGACCACTTCCTGAGGGAAGTGTGTATAACCCTGTCCCAGAGATCCTAAATTTGCCATAACCAAGTTGGTCACTTCTGAAAAGGCGCATTCACTTCAGGTAGCCCAGTTCAGGGGTGGTACTCACCGGAGGATGGACATGCCCTTCTTGCCTAGCTAATTTTCCCACCTGTCCGGGTGCCAAAGTGCTCTGGACAAAAGGGGGCCAGTTTCCTCTTCTTGTGAGAGAAGTCAGATTCACATACAAAAGGCAGTGGGCCTCTTTGAAGCTCCCCAGCCCTGGAATGCTAATCCGCAGGTCATCCCGTGGGTGGGAGGTGCAAAGCACCCTCTGTCCGAGTAAGCTTGATTAATGGCCCCCTGAGAGCAAAGGCCCTCACCCTTGGGGGTCAGAAACCCCCTCTCTGGTGGCAGGCAGGCTAAATCCAGTCAGTCAGCACCTCAATAACTGGTAGATTTTCAGGGAGCACCTCTACAGTTCCCTCTGGGTGCATGTATTACTAAATCAGACAGTGGCATCATCAGCGTGGATTTATTAATGTGAGATGTTTGATACCAAACATCCCTATTTTCAGTGAAGCCATCATGTAGCTGGCAAACTCGTTTTCACCAGTGTCCAGAACATGCTTTTAAAATGGCTTCCGTGATTACTTATACTGGCAGTACTTGAACTGACCAGTATGGGGGCACATCTGCTCATGCAGGTATGCCCTCACCTTTATTATAGTGCAACCTGCCTTAGGGGGGGTAAGGCCTGCTGTAGGGGTGACTTACTTCTATTGCATGCAGTGTCGGCAGGCAGGGCACACAGGTTGTGTGCCAGGTCGTGTTTTCACTTTTGCCTGCACCAAGACACACAGCCTGCAGTGCCTGTTTGCATGAGCTTGGTGAGGGGTCCCTTAGGGGGCACAATTCATGCTACCACCCTTGGGAACCCTCTTTAATACCTCAGGCCCAGGTACCGGGGGTACCATTTACTAGCGACTTACAGAGGGACCAACGGTATTGCCAACTGGGGAAAACAAATTGCACGGTTTCGGGAATGAGATCTGGCACTGGGGACCTGGTTCTGAGGAACTCAGTGCAGTTCCTGTCAAAATTACATCAAATACCAGGCAAAAACGTGGGGGTGACCATGTCAAAAAGGGCACTTTCCTACAAATACTAAATATTATATTCCAAAAATGGGGCCTATGTTTGAGTGAGGCCTATTACAGGAACAGGCACAAAGGATATTGAAAGTCTGAAGGAAAAAATTAAAACTTTAACTACTAATCCAGTAGAACAGGGCTGAATCTGTCACAATGACTACACAAATCTGAACAACAATGTGATGCTGTTGCTGTTAGCATTGCCTACATTGCATAGGAATATGCAAGAAGCACCTTTTTTGAATGGAGTATATAGGCTTTCACAGAACTATTGTCATGATCTATAGACTATTATTAAAGCTATGTGTAATAATTTGGGTCATTAGTTGAGGGGGTGACTACCCACTTCAAGTAAAAAAAAAAAAAATTATTATTGTCCGGATGAACCCTCAGTCACTAAATCCGGGTGAACCCTCAAAGTCACTAAATCAACCTGAGCTCAACCTTCTGGTAGCTATGGCACAGAGCAAAGCAGCTTAATTTCGGGCAATGTATAAAGTATTTATGCAGTACCAAAACAGTAATAAAGTCAAAGTGAAAAACAAAAAAATCCTAAATTGACTTGGAAAATAGAGTAAAGTTTAATAGACAAAACACCAAAGTGACAAAACTCCAACAGGGGGATATAGGGATATACATTTTAAAAGATAAAATAGACTTAGTGCCAAAAAGTGGGAGTATTAGACGATGATCGTGGTAGACTGGGGCCCAAGTGCAAATTGAATAGGACCAAATGGAACATGGGTCGGATACACCAAACAGGTTCATCCTGGTCAAAGGGTTTACCATCTGACTTAGTCCTTTAAATTCCAATCCAAAACAGGAGTACTGAATCTTCCCAGGACCTCAAGGGATGCATTTAGAGACTCACATGGTGTCAGGCAGAGGCCAACAGCAGGCTCCAGTCATCCAGGTCCAGTTGCCACTGCTCAGCTAGGAACTTCCAACAAAGGTTGTAGCTTGTTGCATCACTGCAGCTTTAACAAGAAGACAATACTTATGACCTTTGAAGTCCACTTCTTTGTCTTGGGTACAAGAGGAAGCAGGTCCGGTTCCTTCAGCGCTCCTCTCAGGTCACAGTCCGCAGGCTCAGTCGTCTTCTGATTTACAACAGGTCCAGGAAATGTTCTGAAGTGGGAGCCTGGAGGTGTCACAACTATGCCCGGTACTAGATAGGTGGTGAGAATAAGTCATGGGAATGCCCTAACCAAATGGTAAAAAAAATTGCTGGGGCCAATCCTTCCCACTTTGAGCATTTTCAAGATTTCAAAAGTCTTTGTCCACATTAAACTTGGGTTCTGAAGGCTCAATGTGACACACAATCAACCCAGAGACAAAAGGCTGATAGGACAAAAGCAGGCTTCTTTAGCAACCTGCCAGTGGTACACACAAATTGTCTTGGAATCCTATTTCCTTCCATTCAAGTGGTACATGCTGCTCAGCAGAACGGTCAACAGGATTTGACAGATTTGACACTGCTGTTGAAAGGAGGCTCACAGCCCCACCCTTCATACTCTGCAGAGCTCAGAGGAGTCATCGTTGCCTATTCAGGTCAGCCTATTGTTTTCTCCTGGGAGGCATTTCACACTTATTCAAAGGCTAATCACTTGCTGGGAGCTGGCAAGGGATTATGCAGAGTAGCCTTCTGACAGTCCAGAAAAACAAAAGGTAACTTTCTAAAGGTTACTTTTCCTTAATATTTATTAAAGATCTAACTTCACCATTGAGTTGGGTTTTTAATAATTATTAGAAATTGTGATGTAACTATTCTTCTAGCTGCTCCCATTCCCAAAATACATTAGAATTTTATTTTGTACTCTGGTTATCTACACAGGCCAGCAAGACCTACCACAGGGAAAATAGCTGTTTGGTGCTAGTCATGACATGTTAACATTTCTGCAAGTCCTACTTTTAAAAACCATGCACTGTTTCTTGTGGGCTACCAGGACTACATAGGATGACATATTTAAAAAGGAAGTTTTTGACCTGTGAAAAGGGTTTATTTTGAAAGGTTGAATTGCAGTTTTTGCACGGCTACATTGGGACGCCTGAAGTCATGTTTGCACTGCTACTGTAGTGGATGGCACAACAGGTGCTGCAGTCCACTAGTGGCATTTAACTTCCAGGCCCTGGGTACACTTTGTACCATATAATAGGCACTTGTAGGCAAGTTAAATATACCTTTTAGGAATATGCCGATTCGACCAGGTTATAAGGAGGAACACAGGCACTTCGCTACTGGTTAGCAGGGGTTAAGTGCACAAAGTTCTAAAGCCAGCAAAAGTATAGGGTCCAGCAAAAAAGGCAGATTTCCTACACTGTGTATCATGGAATTACCATTTTATATATGTTATACCTCGTTGGGGACTGCAAGGTTGGAACGGTAACTACACAAATGAATAATATTTATGAAATGAACTGTTACCCAAATACGGTGTCCTGGCAATGAACTTAATGTACCTAAAAAAATCAGATATCAAGGATCAGACAGATGAGAACATAGAAGTATCTATAGTCTGAATTGTTAAATGCTTGGAACAAAAATTATTTAACAACTACTTTTTAAGGGCCAGCCATACATATAAAGGGGACTCGCAATGGGCCTCAGGTGCTTAGAGCGTAGTAGATCTATATGCAGCAGACATCTATATGCAGCAAAATCAGCAAAAAAAACATTTATAACAAAGTATGTCCCTTCTATGGGAATCCAAAGCAATGGTCTAAGTAGATAAAAAAATTGGTGACCTCAGTTGAAGCACTGGTATGCACTGAGAAAAAAACATGCATTAGGAGCAAAAAAGACTGTTATATGCACGAGTCTAGTATATTGCTTTGTCTTTTAGGAGAACATTTTTGAAAAGCTACAACCTCCCCTTAAAATTACATTTTTTTTCTTGTACATTTGTGAATTAAATAGCATTGTAAACTTATTTCTGTGTGCTTGTATTGTTTTTAAGTTTAAATAGTAGAAATTATCCAATGTGTGTATTTTTCTTTTCAAATACAATTACTTTCTAATGTAAATAAATGGTGCTATATGTATTGGACAGATTGTTAAATAATGAGGCTAATTTGACATGCATAGGATATTACCACCCTTCCCCATGTGGGTAATTATTGTAAGTAGATGAAATTATGTTTATGCCCTGATGAGGCATGTCAAATTGTGTGGTTACGCCAAAATGCAATATTGATCAAATAAAATGACCTGAAACTGAAACCCTCTCCCATATCAATTAATTGAAAAAGTCTGATCAGCAATTTTGTGAGGAGGAATGATGAACTGTTGCAAGAAGTTAAGTACTACTTGAAAGCATTTAAATGAGCGGTCAATATTACAACTGGGGTAAAGGATTGATTTGTACACAAAACCTGTGTGAAAAGTAAATATCTGCAATGGAATAATTCCATTATTCAATTAGTTTGTTGTTTTCAAATAAAATATCTGCATAGATTTATGTTCACGGATTCTTTATGCATGGTTTTCCTAGACATCTTATAAAATAAATGGGGGCTCTATTAGCGTATATTGCCATTCTAAGTTTTGTTGAAAAGGTGTATGTCTTGAGAAGTACCGCTCCTAACCCCCCAAATTCCGACATCGTATTAGGTGTCCTCTGTTTTATTTCTTCGATTGGACTTTGAAAGCACTCATTTCCAAGGGCTTTTTGTGTCTTCGTATTCTGTTCTAGACAACAATCCTTCACAAATAATAACACCATTTTGGTGAAAATATCAGCTCTTTAATTCCGGAGTACATCAACGTATGAAAGATGGCCAGATGACAAGTTGAACTGTTTTCCAAATGCGCATTTAGTAACTTGTGATTTGTTTTCAAAAACATTGAAAATGCAGCAGCAGACAGATTATGTGGCTGAAGCTACATTTTCAAATGACATGGAAAACATAAAAATCACATGATTCTAGAGGCCCACCTACATTTAACAATAGTTTTGCTGCATGATGTAAGCTGAAGGAGAACACAAAGTACATAAGGCTACCATCGAAGTCATTACTGTGAAGAGCTTCTGCAAACAATTAAAATTTCACCCTGTGGGTGCAGACCTTTAGAACATGTCAGAGATAGATCCTTTACTAAATTGTTGCGTCTAATCCAACAGTAAATAAATAAATAAATAAATACAGTACCTCCTGGCTCAGAGCTGTGAGTTGCATGCAATTCTCTTTATTTTGCAAAATTATTGTTAAAGGCTGATGTGGTTTCTTTTGGCGAGTGTGTCTAGCATAGACTCACATATTGAGCAAGGCATACTTTTTAGAGTTAAGGGGTGACTACCGAAGTATTACTGAAAAGGCTTCCTAATGCCACATTTGCAATCTTTACATCTAGCATATTACCTAAATTAATAGTTATGATGTATGAATGATGCAAGACTGCACAGGGCAATGATGCTTGTTGACCCATAATTCTCATTGGACTATTCTGAACAAAAAGACATTATTGTTCCATCTCATTACCATGCCATTGTCACATGCCAAACATAATTTTCCTAACACAGTAACGGTTTAATTAGTAACTAATAATTCAGTGTTGGTCTGGATAAACACCTCTATGAGAGCCTATGTTGTTTTATGAAATTTATTTGAAACGGCTATTCAGTGGGGATACTCAGTTTCTACATTGCATCTTTTTGCACATGGGCTTCCCACCTTCTTAGGTTAGATCCATTGGTAATCTGTAGCACGTCTCACTGAAAATAAGTCTGCCGTGACAGGTTTTTTCTTTGTATGCGTGTCTGTATGTGCGCGCCAAAAGTAGGAACTACTACTCGATCCTCCTACTCCTTCACCATTGTCCATTAGTCGTGAGACATTCCTGCATTAGTCACATTTTCAGTTGTGCACATGGCACCATTTGTCAGCTGGACACCATCCTGGCAAGAACCAAATTGCTTGTTATCACTTTTAAATATCCTGGCTTCTGAGATAGTGGAATCATATTCCTTCCTTTGCAAGGATCCCTATTAGATGGATAGCGGAAACTGGTAATATCCCCTGAACATTGAAGGGTTCAGTGATAAAACCACTACTGAAGAAAGTTGATGGGAGAATCACTTCAAATTATAAGCTAATCACCCTTTTAGATGTGGCTGCTAAGATTTATGGGTTAAGGGTTGTGGAAAGAAATCTTTTGCCTCTTGAACAAAGAGGCTTTCAAGCAGAACACTCCACAAATGACCACTGTTTTGCTGTTTGAGCAATTATTTTTAAAAAAAAATCCCTAGAAATAAATCTGAGATTATGCAGCTGCTTTGTAGACTTCCACACCACATTCCATAAAGTAGATAGAGGTGGTCTATGGAGCAAACTGCAAGTCCTTTAAAAAAAAGACAATACATTATCAGCATATTGTATGAAAAACCACCTAAAGATTAATATGGAAAAGACTTAAGTGATAGTTTTTGAGAAAAGTTTTATTTTAGTTGGTTCTTAAATACAATGAAAGTTGAGAGAGTCAAAACAAATATTTAGGAATTCTTTTCAACGCAAACGTAGAATTAAAAAATAAAATGACTATATGAAGGGTATCAAATATAGAGCACTGTTACAGGTAGGCACCCATGTGCAGTTTAATGTTTTGTATGGGGAATTGCCTTCTACTTGACAAATCCCTCCATTAGAACTTTATGGTTCGAAAATATTTTGTATAGATAAGAGTAATATTTTAGATTTTGTGGAGAGTGTCTGTTTAAAAAGAAATTTAAACCTACCAAATGGATCAATGGTTCAAAGTATTAGGTGTGAATTGAAATGGTTATCATGGGCACATATGACTGGAATTCAAGTTCTAAAATTTTTAAATAGACGTTCACTGGTTGGTTGGTTAAATAGAACTACTCAGATCTGTTGGTTTAAAGCACAATGCAGTGAACTAAATGGCCAGGTCTCCCTTGAATTATATAAAAATGTTAAAGCGTTTTCATGTCTGCAGGGGTTTTGGTAGTTGGGGTCCATTTTCACATAAAAAGCTACTTCAAGAGGGCCAAATGGCCTATAAAAAGATATGCTGTACTTATCCCAAAAACCTTTGTTTAAGATGACTTTACCAGCTCTGGGAAATTTAGATAGATTTCCACATATCTTATTTACTGGATCCCTTACTTTGCCATGAAATCTTAAAATATAGACTAGGATCTAACCCTTTAATGGGGGTACCAAGCCTCACTACAAAAGTCAGGAAAATTGGAGGTCTGTTTGTATGCACTTTAAAATGAAATGTACTATAAAATCGTTTGTGTTGCCATTAGGACTCTATGCACTTTACCACTGCTAACCAGTGCTAAAACGTTTGTCCTCTCTCCTTCCAACATGGTACAATTAGCTTACACCTGATTGGCACATTCAATTTACTTATAATTCCCTAGTATATGGTACTACATGTACCCAGGGCCTGTAAATTAAATGCTACTAGTGGACCTGCAGCACTCAGTGTGCCACCGACTTAAGTAGCACCTTAAAATGTGTGTCAATTAAAAGAAAAAATGCCCCTCAACATTTAAATTTTTAGATTATGCAGCCCCCTTCCCCCAGCCAGAGATAGGCCCCTGGATATGAAGCTGGCTGGGGCTGCTGTGTCCTGGGGTCTCCCCTCATGGCCCATATCATTATGTTTTGTGGGTTGGCACAGATCTAGAATGAAAAATGCCCCAGGGGAATCGGGGTCCTGAGGCCCAATGGGCCCCTCCCCTAATGCAAATGTTTTCAGCCCTGCGGAATGGGGTGCACAGGACCTCTACAGCAGGGCCGGACTGGGAACCAAAACCGGCCCTGGCAAAGTGCTCGGCCGGCCCCCCAAGGGGTTAGGGGGTGCGGACGGCCCACCGGGGAATTGTCCGGTGCCCGCTACGGCCAGTCCGGCCCTGCTCTACAGTCTCTGGGGTGGAGGGCTGCACGCCTCCCTCCCCAATATATTTTTCAGCCTCAGTGAATGGGGCCCCCCAGGGCCAATAGTGACGTGGAGGGGAGCCGTGTGCCCCCCTCCCCTTTATTAAAGAAGGCGGGGATGGGGTCTCCAGGGGCAGTAGAGGCTCTGTGAGGGGGGACTGCATGCCCTCCTCCCCTTAAATATAATGGCTTGGGGATGGGGTTCCTGGGGCCCTTTATGCTTGGGAGGGCATACGCCCCTTCCCCAATATTTCAATTATTTTTTTGCCAGTTTCCACCACACCCTGCGGCTGACCGTCAGGGGTTGGCTGCCCATGGGGGGTTAACCCTGTAGCCGACCCCCCACTGTGCACAGCCTTTGGCCATCAGCAGCAGGAGGTTGGCTTTACGTATGGTAATAAAATATTACTTTACATTTAAAAAAAACTAAAAATTGACTACAAAAAATAAGGTTAGAGGGACATAGTTTGGTGAAAATGTCAGTGACAACAAAGCTTTAACCACAAAATACCACAGAAATTCTGCAGTTATAGTGATCACTGTTAACGATAACTTGCGCACCAGTTATGCACTGCATATGGCCTCACATATCACATCACTTATGGCATGTTCTATGACATAATTGATGATAGGAGTTACCCCACTCCCGTTTTTATAGAGACACTTCCTTAAAATGAGACCGAGCATTAAATCTCATATTTTCATATATTGGGACGCAGACTTTGACCTCATGCAGGAGTCATGAACACACCTCCCAGGAAAATGTTATGTGGGGTTAAACTATGCAAACATTCTTGCAAATACTCTGTAACTAGGGGTGTGCGAAATTAGCGTAATTACACAAAAGTTTGGAAAAACAGCACACAATTACGTGTAATTATCCATAATGCAATCCATCTATTCATGAGATATGTTAGCATGAAATGCATCCTTGCATCACATTTTGAGCATTTAAACAAAGCATACTGAACGACAGGCACTCATGTTCAGTTGTTTGCATGCATTCTCACAAATGGCGTGTTTTGCTTAAATTTTTTTTTTTACCGCTAATGGCTATTAATTACACAAAGTGGCTAATGGTATTATTTTGCGTAACAAGCATAACAAGAAATCCCGAAATTGCATTAATTACGTCAGCGCCATTTAAATTTCAAGCCAGACCCAACTGCCACCAAACTTTCAATGCTTATGTTGTATTCATTATTGTATTTCAACTCGCTGGTCACATTTCACGAGTGGCGATTAGGGGAACGCTGTTAAATATCGTTCCTAGTATACCAGTTTCCTCATTATAATTAATGAGAACTATACAAGGAATTGTTCAGGATGGTGAAATAGCGCAGAGTTACCTCCCCCCTGCTGAAAAATGCGTTGTCCAGGTGCTTAATACAAGCTCCCCATCACACTTTTTGTAGATGTGCGAGTATTCTGAACAAAATCAGCCTTTCAACCTTCTGAGGGAGATAAAATATATAGTGGGCCCCTGGGAAAAGGTAACGCCACTTATTAAAGTACCATGACACTGTTCAGTTTGAGTTGAGTGCTGTGTGCATATTGTGAAACAAACTGCTGTTAATACATAGGAGGGATAGAGAAGAGGGTATGAGAGACAGACAAAACAAATGAACACGTTTCCGGTTCACTGTGGTGTACTTAAAACCTGCAATGTCGCTGATTACAAGTTTCTGCAGTGCCGGCAGATGCAAGGGGCAGGGTTCAGATGTGTTGCAGGGCTGCTAGCTAACAAAATACAACTTATTAATTTGATATGAAAGTACCTAAGACCAAATATGAAAGCTGGAATAGGTGCAGCACAGAAGAGGTAGCTGTGACCAAAACAGTTTCAGGACTAATTAATTGGCAGTAACAGCATCCTTCTCCCCTCCTCACCTAGGTGGGGAAGGTGAGGACCGTGTGCACCAGCCGACCTCACTGGACCCACAGTGGAGAGCCCCTTCCTCACATCCATGACTATTGCGGTGTGGCTGGCAACGTTGATGATACTCCACAACATCAACAAAGGACTGATTCTTAGTGTTTCTAAATGAAGCGAATAGGCTTCAACGAACATGGTGCTCATATCGGTCCGACTCAGTACTTGATGGCTGGGATTTGAGTCCCAAGGGAGTAGGTAAGCTCCTGTTGGTGAAACTCAATCACTGTTGGCTTCTACACCATTGAAGCAATAGCCGCTTCCTTGGGAGACTGCCACATGATGCCAACCACAAAATGGCCTCTTGTTGCACGGCTCTCGTCACCACTGACTGCAGACATGGCTACTGGAACATGCAACCACAGTAGCGAGACAGAGCAGTGATAAGAATAGAGGTGCAAGTAGAGGTGAAATGTGACACTGGGCACAGGAAGATCACCTTACAGGTGGGGACAGTCAATTTACAGTCTGTTACAAATAATAGTAATTTAAAAAAAATACTAGGCCCCTATAGGACAGTCAAGTATTGGGTGATTGCAGTCATTAATAAGGATTAGAACATTGGAATGTTGGGAGCTCCATTGAAAACAATGGAGTAGCTCCGGGCTTATAATGGCTGGTATAAGCCCGGAGCACCAACATTCCAATGTTTCTTTGTTCACAGCTGTGGCTGTGAACAAAGGCTTCAGGGAGCCTGAGGATTTCAATCCTCTCGCTCCCTGTAGCCTTTGTTTTATTTGTTAGAACATTCTGCCCTCTAGTGGCAGAATGTTCTAATAGCCGTATAGCCCTTCGTAGCTGGGCTATACCGGCTATTAAAGTCCTGCTCCCTAGCTAAAGGCCCTCGCCTTCGGCTCGGGCCTTTAACGCTGGAGCGGGCCTTTAATAGCCGGTATAGCCCACTACGGCGGGCTATAAGGCTATAATAAAAAAAATAACACCCAAACTGAGCTATAACAGGGTTAAAAAAAAAGAAGGTACTCAAATTCAAAACACTTTGACTCCGTTTTTCCAAGGTTGATATGATGTCCATTATTTTCAAGGGGCAAACAAATTTCTTTTTTTCAGGATGATCTTTTAATACATGGTGAACGTGAAAAAGAATACAATAAGGTGTTTTAAAGTGCTATATTTAAGTTGTAAGAGGCAGGATTACACCGAGGAAAAAACTGCAATTTATGGAAAAAATATCAGTATCATAAGCGCTTAATGACAGAGCAGTGAAAATCAAAAATACTTCTAATTAGTGGTCATAAAAGTATCACCAGCGGCCACTGATAAAGATTAACTGCCTTAATTTATTGAACTGGTAGAGTACTGTGGGGAAAGCTGTGGTGCACTTCAGTATATTCAAGGATTTGTTAAGGTTAAAAATGAAACATGTTGACCAGTTGTTTTTTCACATAGATGTGTAGGATACCTAACTCTGTCCCAATTAAACATCCTGTATATATATTTTTAACCTTAGCACTACCCCATTTTCTAAATAAAGTCATAAGATATTGGAGGTAGGAGGTAACTTTAAGCACTTTGTTTCACATAATGGATTCACGGTTGTCTCTAGCATGAGACATCTCTTCCTGGTGGAGGATAGACCCAATGATGTTACTATTAGTCATTAGTATGTCAGCGGGAAACATGCCACTGACAGAACATTGCTGTTGAGGGCCCTACGAAAAAATTGGGAGATCCTCTATTTCCACATAGTGCTTTTCCACTCCTTTTGATGGTTCATTGGTTCAGTATCAATGAAAGATTCTTGTCTCGAGATAGATGACAAACTATTTCAGACATTATTTATGGGGGAAATAATTTTATTTGTGGCCTTATCACAAACCACATGTGAAAATATTAGCACTAGGTGGTACCAACCAAGATCAAGGCACCTACAACAGTCTGCCACATGGTGGTGCTGTTTTTCGATAAGCACAACATTAGTTGTTTATTAATTTACTATACATTAAAATAACTAATACCACAGAGTTTGTACCAGGTTGGAAGATTTGCTTGGCACACTGCCTATCCAGGTTATCTGGGACATCAAGTGACAGTGAAGAATTTGAGGAGGGGTAAGAAACAGTTGTCGCAAACATTGATAACATGTTGGAGGAGAAGTTGTCATAACCTTACAGCAATGGAATTGTCTGAACCATACATCAGTGGATAGAGGCTCTTACACTGCACCCAGTGGTTATGGTTATTTTATACAAAATGAACAATGGTGGTACACAGAAAAAAAAGGTACGAAACAATGGATACAAGCTCATTGGAGATCGAAGAAAGAGCAGTCAGCAGAGTAAGACATTCCGTTGGTTGATAAACATTTTACTAAAGTTGGGTTCAAGTTTTAGTTATGATGGTACTTTAAGAAAGACACTTTATAAGAAAAGACTCAGACAACTTTATAGGTAGCCAAATTAGATACAAAAATGGAAACATGGGTGGTAAAGTACAAAGAGCGCATAAAAAGTGAGAAAAAGCAAGTTACTTGCGCATTTTTAAGACAGATTCCTATAGCAGAGATGGCGTGGAGGAATGTAGATATGAACTTCATTCGTCCAACGCATAAACTCCCACATGACCAACTGGAGTAGAAATGAAGTCCATGCAGGAAATCACAACTAGGGGTACCGTGTTGTTCCTGAATTTAATATCTGGAAGAAAGCCTGCCCTGTGAATTAGCAGCTAACATCAACGCTCAGTTCACTTCCAAAGACAGGAAAATATTTTTAGGGAAGTACGGAATAAAACACCTGAAGACAATTCCATATTCACGTAGCAATGGTCAAATGTTGTGAAAGAGTATACTCGTAAAATGTTGCCACACTATTCTCTCCAAGTGGCAACATCGATGTTACTGTAACCATTCAAGCATTATTAAACGTTAACAGATGAACTGTAAGTGAGGCTACTGGCCATTCACCCTTTGAACTCATGACGGATACAAACATTTTAGTAAATTACACCTGTGGCAGCTTGATTTAAGTAAGGACAATATAATGGAAGGAATAATTAATGTACACTCTAGCTCAAATAGAGAAGAATGCTATGATTTATAATGAGAGAAAGCAAGTCAACTACACCACGATTCTTGAGGGTGATATGGTAAAATTAAAGCTGCAATAGTCACACTACAAGGGTTTAGAGAATAAGTTTGTTTCACAGAGGCAAGCTCGTGGATTCAAATAGTGACTGAGAATAGGCTGAATGTCTTAAAGGGGGCGCTCTTCCAGAAGGGTGAGCTCTATCTAAAGGGCGATTATTCAGGATGCCAAAAAAGGATATAATCTGATCTTTGGTTTGGAAAACTATGGGTTGATGGAAATCCCTGAACCGACTGATCTAGGTAGACCGAAAGATGGACAATTGGAAGTGCCAAGAGTAAGCAAAAAGGATGAAGAAAATACTTTGGCTGAGACCAAGAACTCACAGGAGAAAACCAAAATCCTGGAAGGATCATCTCTAGCATTGCCTTTCTTATAGCCATGTTTATGTAGAACTTATTTTTTGTTTCATCATTTCCATCATTCATTGTTAGATTTGAAGAAAACAGAGGTCGTAGTGAGGTCTCTCAATGTGGTCAAGGTACATGCAGCCTCCACAAACTTTCTGGCTCACAAGCCAGAGCATTGCAAGAAGTGGTGCATGTAACTGTTAGATGAAGCAGCAGTTGCTTCCTGCCTGGTCTGACGAAGGGCTGTGTTATAGTGTAGATGATTATGGTCGGTGCTTAATTTGAGCCGGTGGTTTCCGGAGCTCGGCACCAGCACTTAGTTGTCAACACCAGGGCTTGTGACAGTCTGCCACAAGGTGGCACTATCTGGCTAATTTAGAGATGGCCACAACAATAGGTAATTATTATTCAATATACATTTAAAACGAGTAGTACCCGATGCCTAAGCTTCAGCTTTGGAGGCCTGAAATAGTCTGAATTGTCACACTGTAGGAGTGTGATGGTTAGTAGTTGTGTTGTTACTATCATTGGCAGCATGGCAGGGGCAATGCGTGGTGCAAGCTGCAGGGGCCTCCTGATGAGAGCCCTGGCACTTACTTTATTACAAATAAAGAACCGATTATAGTTTGCTTTGTTACACTATGTGTAGCTTCCATTTCCTCTTTAGTCACCTGCCAGTCACCACTACATTACCTTTGGCACTTTCACAGTCATGAGCTTGATTATTGGTGGGTGCCTAAAAGGATGAAGAGGGCTGTAGGGAGGCGCTTCAATATTGGGGTGTCTGCTGAACAGAGGCTTTGAGGGTAATATCTCCAGAGGTGGGAGAGAGTAGTGACAAAGGCTGATGGAAGTAGTAAGCAATCAATGGTGCGCTGCAAGCACATGGAGAAGAATATGTTTTCTGTGCCTGCGAATGACAATGTAGTTCCTAATTATAACCGTAAACCTGCCACATATTGCTCGACAGCTCAGAAACGAGGACAAACAATTGTGGCCACTTAGTTACACCCAAACTCTAGCATCACAGCTTAACATCTGGTGGACAATGAGGAGTCAGCTGGAATATCATGACGAGGACTGGTCCGAACTGTTACAAGCTCACGATAGCCATATTCAGCCATATTGTCATTGGGGCACGTTAGCATCCAGTGATGGCACTGGACCCCTGATGGATTGGTGAGAGCTGGCCTCTCACTTGACTCAATGTTAGAGATACCAGCGTGCATGAGGAGACATAGTCCATATACTATGGGAGAGTCCAAAATTAAACTTGTACTGGAAAGACATTTGGATGTTTTTGTCCGAATCCTCTGGACTAGCAGATGTCACAAGACCGCAGTGTTATTACATGATTCATCCCAATAGTCGGGGAGCACGCAGCAGCTAATCTGCTGGTCAGCTACTGCACTGGCAGTTGCTGAAACGGGAGTCCTAGGTCTCTGGCAGACTACACGCCTACCTAATTTTGAGTTGGGTACAGGAAATGCACCAAATTGCATCATACGAACAGAAAATTCATAGATTGGCCGATGGGGTGTCGAAATTTGGTGCAATATGGAGATCTTTTGTTAGTGCACAATTGGAGCGGGATTCCTCACACTCCCAATACTTATTCATGGCATGTACACTCATTTTATGTAGCAACGCCCCTATGGTTCTTTCATGGTTGGTACCAATTAAAAGGGCCAAAAGCGCCACATGGCACCGAGACATGCACCTCCACGTCATACTCGTATGCCGGCGGCATGGCAAATGCGCTATTCTAAGTCGAAGGGGCAGCATGCTGAATCTTATGCAGGGATACCATACAAGAACAGACATCCTCAATCTATGGGGTATTTCATGATTATGTCCAGAACCTAGACTGACACCATGCCTTTTGATAATTTGAGACTGTCATAGGTGCGTAGCACCTCCAAACATGCACATGCATTGCCACGACAATGACAATTCGGCGTCCATTTAGGTAAGGCACACCAATGAGCAGAACTAATGTATCGATGCTTTTAAATACTTGGATTAATCACATTACCCCAATTGGTGCTACTATTACTGGTTTTCCTACCATTAATGATATTACGGTTATTGTGATTACTACAATATTTTGCATACAAAACAAAAACAAAAGGAATAGTAAAAATTTTTTTAAAAACACACACACTTAAAACCCCACCCACTCGAACTTAGAGAAATAGCATAAAATTTAACCAAAACGAAACCAGCCCAATAAGGGGAACTGGAGATATTCATTTTTAGAAGTCCAAACAGCACTAACCGCCAATATTAGTATGGTCCCAGTAGATCGGGACAGAGGTACAATATCTGGCCGACCTCAAAGGATCGTAGACCGGATACACCAACCAGGTTAGTCCCAGTCAGAGATGTTACCTTGGGACTAAGTGTCTTAAATGGAAGTCAAAATCCTCCAGCGTGGAAAAGTTGCAGGCTATATCTGACAGGGAGTTACACAATGCTGCATACCTTCTTGCTGAGGTCCCGCTGAAATGGATTTGCTGCTGCGGAGAAGCTCCAAGAGGCAGAAACCTTTTCCGTCAGCACAGCAAAGTCTTGCACTTCAGGGAAAAGGTCTCTTGTCCCTGTAGGCACACAGAAAGTTAACTGACTGACTGACCTTTGGAGTCTACTTTGTCCTGGGTACATGTGGGAGCTGGTCCAGCTCTTCAAGTCACCACACAGGTCTCAAACAGCATGTGCAGTCCTATTCTTCCACAGCTCGCGAGTATTTGGAGAAGTATGCCTTGGAATGCCACCTTTATGGTTGGCAATGCTAGTTGGGAGACTCCTGATCTTCCCTAACCAACAGGGTAATGTGTTTCCAGGGGAAATCCTACTCACTTTTGCAGCAGTTCCCGTTTACCTTACTTTAAAATGATCAGAAAATGCTCTTTAATCCCAAAAAGGTGAACCCTTCCTTCCTTGTGCAGAGCCTGTGGGGCCTTTCAGAGGTGCGGCCATAGAAATGAGTAGCCCCCTCCTGTGTGGTCACTCAAAACCAGTTCTGGGGGTAGGTCCCCCTCTCACTTGGTTTAGTGCCAGCCTGGCAGGAGGAACAAAGGGTTGCCTTCTCTCTGTCTCACCTTACATGTACTTGTAGAAGGGGAGACCCCCCTTTACAACTTAATGAAGTTCAATCGATCAGTCAGTCGATTTGTATAGGGTGACTAATCACCCAAAAGGATATCCAGGTGTTTGAGGGTTGTGAGGGTTCTGTGACTCAGTTTAACAGCTAGGTCTGGAGTGCCTTCGGGAATTCCAGAAGAGAAGTGGAGGTCCATAGCTGCAGAGGGAGGTTGTTCCAAGATCTTGCCGCATGGTAGGAGAAGGAGTGTCCTCCGCTGTTGCTTCGGTGGATGTGAGGGGTGTGGGCAAGTGAGAGGGATGGAAGCATAGTTGTCTGGTAGGTTGGTGGAAGTTCAGGCAGTGGTTGATGTAGGGGGGTCCTTGGTTGTGCAGTGCTTTGTAGACGTGGATGATCAGCTTGAATTGGCACCTCTTTTGTATAGGGACCCAGTGAAGTTTCCGGAAGTGAGGGGTGATGTGAGTCCATTTGGAGAGGTCAAGGAGGAGTCCGGCAGCAGAGTTCTGAATGGTCTGAAGTCTCTGCAGAAGGTTTGTGGTGATCCCCGCATAAAGTACGTTGCCATAGTCTAGTCGACTGGTGACTGAGTGACGGTACATCTGGTGTTCAGGGGGAGCCATTTGAAGATTTTTGTAAAATGCCAAGTGTGAGAAGGCAGGCAGAAGAAACTGTGTTGATCTGGGATATCATGGTCAATTTGCTGTACCTGATTATGCAGAGGTTTCTGACATGGGTGGTTGGTTTGGGTGATGGTCCTAGTTCGGAGGGTCACTGGGCGTCATTCCAAGGGGTGGTTTTGTTGCCGAATATCAGCACTTCTGTTTTGACCGTGTTGAACTTCTGGCAGTTGTCCTTCATCCAGTCAGTGACGCTTGTCATGCACCTGTAGAAGTTGGTTCTCCTGGTGGTGGGGTCTTCTGAGAGTGAGAGGATGAGCTGGGTGTCATCCGCGTAGGATATTATCTTTAGTCCATGGGATTGGACGATGTTGGCGAAGGGGGTCATGTAGGTGTTCAAGAGGATGGGGCTGAGGGAAGAGCCTTGAAGAACACTGCAGAGGTCCTGGAGTTTGGATGTGAACAGTGGTAGGCAGAACTTCTGGGGTCTTCCGGTGAGGAAGGATGCGATCCACTTGAGAGCATCTCCTTGGATACCGATGTGATGCAGCATTTTGATCAGGATGTGGTTGGATATGGTGTCGAAGGCTGCAGGGAGGTAGAGGAGGATCAGAGCTGTCGTTTCTCCTGAATTGAGGAGGGCTCCGATGTCATCGGTGGCTACGATCAAGCGGTCTCGGTGCTGTGGTCGGTGTAGAATCCAGATTGGGAGGTGTCAAGGGCAAGGTTCTGCTCTGGATGGTTCGGGAGTTGTCGGTTAATGGACTTTGGTGGGGAAAGAGAGATGGGGCAGTAGTTTTTGAGTTCACTGGGTCGGCAGATAGTTTCTTGAGTAGTGGTTTGGCTTCTACAGGTTTCCAGTATTCGGGAAAGGTGGCAATGGTTATTGAGGAGTTGAAGAGGGTGGTGAGCTTGCTGCTAATCCTAGAGCTTCCAAGGTTGAAAATGTGGTGCGAGCAAGGGTTCCTGAGTGAACGGAGTTGATGATGGTGGTGGTGTCCTGTGGGGTGAGCTGGTCCCATGTGGTAAGTTGATTGTCAGAGATGGTTTTGGTGAATGCGTGAAGATGGAGGAAGTCTGAAGGCTTGGGATGGGTTTCGAAGTTCTTCTAGATGGTGGTGATCTTGTTGGAGCAATAGTCCGCGAGTCTGTCGCATTGAGAGGGGGCGATGCTGTTTTCTGTGACTGTGGGGTTGGAGCACTCTGACGATGTTGAAGAGCTCTTTGCTGAGGCTGGAGCGGACTCAATATGGTCAGCTAGGGCATTCCTCTTGGTCTCTCTCAGTAGTTGGTGGTAGTGGTTGAGGGAGGTCTTGAAGGTGGTCCAGTCTGAGATGTCCGTGCTTGTGCGCTATCTTCTTTCCAGTTGCGTTTTGCTGTTCTTAGTTCTTTGGTGGACCATCTGGCCTGCTTGTTGGATCTCCTGTGTCTGCTGGTCTTGATGGGGGCGATGTTGTCAGTGAAGTTGGTGATCCAGGAGCTAAAGGTTTTGACAGCTTGGTCCAAGTTTGCTGCAGTGTCAGGGTAGGTTTTGTTGAGAGCAACTTTGATCCAGCTGCATTGGGGGACATTGGGCAGGTTGGAGGTGGTGGTGCGGGGGCTGGAGATGTTGAAGTGGATGATGGAGTGGTCAATCCAGGTGAGTTCGGGGACATGGTTGTACTTTACCCTGTTGCTGGAGATCAAGATGGGGTTCAGTGTGTGTCATGCGTTGGGGGTGAGTCCGATGTTGTTCATATGGCAGTGGCGAGTTGCACTGCGGCCTCCATTCAGTAGATCCTGGAGGGAGGGGTGCAGGGTGGTGGTGGGCAGGGCTAGCAGGAGACAGGAAACTGGCAGGAGCGGAAGATGGAAAAACAAAGCACAAATGCAACAAAGAAGAACAAGCATTTGCAATGCATTAGGTCTCACATTACTGAAAGTTTGAGCTATTGGCGTTGCATTATTATTTGCAACGCTAATAGTTCAAACTTTTAGTAATGCCAGACTTATTGCATTGCAAATGTGCATGCGGTGAGAAAGGGAGAGAAGGGAGTTGGGCGGCAGCGCGTAAGAAAAGAAAGGCGTGACTCACCAAACTATTTTTTCCAATTTTCTAAGTTTTCCGTAATCAGCGCAGCATGACGCCTGTGCTGCGGTGATTACTAAAAGCATATAAGATTGAGAAAAAAAAAAAGAGTTTGGCGAGCCGCACCCAAGAAAAGAAAGGCACTGCCGCCATTGTTAAAAAGATGAAGGCGTGGCGTGACTCGCTGCATACAAAAGCAGGAGAGCTTATTGAGCCTGCAACAGCAGCTAGGAGAAAGACATAAATAAACTAGTGCTCACAGACTGTAAAAAAAAACATACAGAGTAACACACGTAAGAGGGCCAGTCCTCATGGGAAGTTACAAAAGTAGAAAAGGCAGTACTAAGGAGGGATTACTAAGCCTATTCAGAAATCAAAAGCAACCATTTAGAATAGACAGTAACAGGAGCCAATTGAAAAGATGGGCAAAAAATGGGCGGAGCTTTAATTCCATACCTGAATACAGCATGTCTTGAAGAGACGGCGCAAGCGCTGCCTAGGCAAGACCTAAAAAGGCACTAATGGGGTCACAGAAGGAAAAAGGCTCAAAAGGGGCCACAAGGAGGCAAGCACAATCAGGTGAAAGCACAGAAGGGAAAATTAGGCAGAAAGAAGGCACCAAAGGGTCACAGAAGGAAAAAGGCACAAACTGGCAACGGCAAGGCAGGGCTAGAACCTGGCTGTTCGGGGGCCTAACAGAAGGAGAGAGAGAGGAGCCTGGGAAGGGTGGCAGTGGGCAGGGATTGTGGGAGGTGGTGAATGGGCAGGAGCAGCAACAAAATGGGCAGAAGAGGACGAGGGTAAAACAAGGCATAAAGACAACAAAGAAGAGAAAGGCACAAACAGGGTTACAGAGGGAAAAAGGCACAAAAGGAGTCAAAGGAGGAAAGATGTCCAAAGGGGGTCACAGAAGGAAAATTACAATCACGTGAAAGCACAGAAGGGAAAACGAGGCACAAAGAAAGAAGGAGGTACAAAAGGGTCACAGACAGAAAAAGGCAAGAAGAAAAATGAGGCACAAGGCACGACTAGAGTCCAGCTCTTCGGGGGCCTGATAGAAGGCGAGAGAGCTGGACCTGGGACCTTCTCAGTGGGGTCGTGCTGTGGCCTCCATTACGTAGGTCCTGGGAGGGGCAAAGGGTGGCAGTGGGTGGGCTAGCGGGAGGCAGGAACATGCAGGAGCGGCAGCAAAATGGGCGGGAGAGGAGGAGGGAAAAGCAAGGCACAAAGGCAACAAAGAAGAAAAAGGCATAAAAGGGGTCACAGAAGGAAAAAGGCACAAAAGGGGTCACAGAAGAAAAGTTCCGGTGTCCATGCCAATTGTTTTTTTTGCAAAGGGAAGAAAAAACACTTCCCCACAGTTAGGCCACTGTTCCTGCTGTAGGTGCAGTTTTCACACCTTATTAAGCTCAATCACTGGTTGGGCAGCTGCTGGATAGCCAATGCTAATTAGCCCCTAGGTACTTCAAGCAGGAAAATTCTATCTTTCTAAAAGCTATTTTTCCTAAATATTTATTAAAAATCTAACTTCATCTTTGAATTGGGGCTTGAATAAATATTAAAAATAGTGCTTGAACTATTTTCTAGCTGTTTTCAAATCCGAGCTAGCAGAATTAATATTTTAAATCTGTACTCTAGCTTCCTTATACGACAGACAGAACCTCCGACAGTTGAAATAACGTTTGGGGCATTCTCACTGCAGGGACATGGTAATGTTATATTTCTAAATGTCCTACTTTTAAATACTATGCACCCTACTCTGTGGTCTATAAGACCTACATAGTGGTCACTTATTAGTATTTAAAACAAAGGTTTTTCCCTATCAAAAATTATTTTGACAGGTTGGACTTCAGGTTTAAACTGCAGCTGTCAGGCTACATTGGTGGGGCTGAATCCATGTTTTCCTTGCCATACTAGTGGATGGCACAGTAAGTGCTTCGCCCACATGTGACATTTTACTTTCCATGCCACTGGCATATTTCTGCACGGAATTGAAGCCCTTTTAGGAAAGTTTAATATGCCAATCAGGGACTACCAATTTTGACATGCTTTAGGGTTCAGAGGACATACATTGGGCACTGGGTGGGCACTGGACAGCAGTTTAAACACCAGTTTAAAAAATGCTTAGCTGCATGAATTTTAACCATGAGTAAAATACCGAAGTAAATATTTTTCAAATTTGCATATTAGAAAATAATTTTTAGATAAACCACATTTCTGCAGCAGGCTTCAAATGCCTATATTAAGAGAGCAATTTGTGTTTTTTAGTCCATGCTGCTAATGGGCAACAAGCTTGAAATCTGCAGCATGTAGGTAATGCAGTCTGACAAATTCAATTAAATTGTTAAAATCGGATTACCTCTGGTATATATTCAGGTTTTCAATTGTTTAATACTGCATGATTGAACCCTAGCCACTTATTTAAATGGTTAGTTTGTTTCCTGCTGGACACACCGCACTGTCCAAGCCTAATCACCGCTTGCTGGAGGTGGCCAACTGGAGAAAGGAAAAGGGTTGCTACAATCTTGCATTTCTTCAACAAAAGGATATTAGAGCCTTTGCAGAAAAACATACCACTGAAAGAGGAACTGGATCACTTTGGTAAAAACCTTGGGTGAAAATAGCACAGGAACTTCAGTTTGGTTTTCTTAAGACCTTGATCAGTCAGAGACCGGTATCACCATTTAAATGTCCCTATCTGAGAAGAATTTTATGCTTCTTGTTGGAAGAAACCTAGTCTTCCTGACAGAGGACTGGGAAGAGTCTGTCTGCCACTGTCTTGGATCTCTAAGACTGGAAATCTGCTAGAAGGGCTAGGGGAGCTAATATTTTCCTGATCTTCCCATCTCTCAAGCCCAACGGAACTCTGGGCCTGCTAGTCAAGTCTGCTTGACATCTGGAACTTTTCGCGTGACAGTTGTGAGGAAAGAGGGTTCAGGAGATAAAGCATGCTGTGACTGTCTAGAATAAAATCAGTAGGTCAGTCTGGAGTAATAAGTCGTCACTGAAAACAAAATAGTACTGGTGCTGCTCCAGAATAAATCAATCAGCCTTTGTAGAGGGCAGCACTGTCACCCCTGGGGGTATCTGGGCTCTAGGGTGCGAGGCCTCCTTCAAAAAGCTTGAGGAAACATCGTGAAGAAACGAGCAGAAAAAGGCCAAACAGAGGGCAGAAAAACGAGCAGAAAAAGGCCAGAGGGCAGTAACAGGGCAAACAGAGGGCAGAAAACCAGCAGAAAAGGCCAGACCGAGGGTAGAAAATGAGTAGAAAAGGCAAAATGGCGGGCAGATAACCGAGCAGAACAGACAAGAGCAAGAAACAAGCAGAGGAGGCCCAAAGCAGAGGGCAGCAGGTACACAGGCATGAGAGGGAAGCGGACAGCAGGCACGCTGGACAGGAGAACTGTCACGGGGTAGCTGGCACAAGGACCTGCTCAATGGGGTCGCGCTGCGGCCTCCATTAAGTAGGTCCTGGGGGGAGGGCGGGGCATTGTATGGTGGTAGGAGGGGAACGGCAAAAGAGGGAAAAAACGAGCAGATGAGGGCAAAGGGCAGAAAAACGAGTGAGCAGAAAAGGTAAAACAGAGGGCAGAAAAACGAGCAGCACAGGCAAAATGGAGGACAAAAAAATGGGCAGACAGGGCAAAACAGAGCAGAAGATGGCAAAACAGAGGGCAGAAAAACGAGAAAAGGACAGAGGGCAGAAAAACGAGCAGAAAGGCAAAATGGAGAGCAGAAAAACAAGCAGGAAAGGCAAAACAAAGCAAGAAACGAGCAGAGGAGGCACAAACAGAGGGCAGCAGGTAGACAGGCAGCAGAGGGTAGCGGACTGCAGACAAGCTTGACAGGGGAACTGTTGCAGGGGGAACAGGCATGAGGACCAGAAGAGTCCCAAGAACCAGTTGTAACAGAACAATATGATCTAAGCTTGAACTGAAGTTAAAGTGCAACTTGAAAGAGGCCTCCAGGGAAGCAGTCCAAAAGACCTGAACATTTTCCATTAATGTACTATTTAACAATAACATTTTGCAGCTTTTACAACCAAGCAGAACATTTCATGTTTATAAGCATCGTTTCTAAAAACATTAATTTCTCTGCTAATGACGATACTAAATTATACAAAAAAGTGATGGGTGGAATACTCGAATCAGCCTCAGCCCCTGGTAATTACTCAGGCGGCATCCCCAGTCCATCATTACTTTGCACACCTCAGTTTGGACCCAGCCATATGCAAATCAGTCCTGACCCTGCTCCAATAGAAGCCATCCAGCCTGCACTGCCAGGCCAGGCCATCCCTGAACTGGAAGACAAGCAACCAGGACTGGTTTTGTTCTTGCTTGGGCTAATCAGCCAAGTATAACTTGGTACCATTGTTTGGACTCGGGTTGGACTGGAATGCGACCCAAGTAATTACCAATGGCTGAGATGGACTCAAGCATTCCATCCATTACTTTTGTATATTTTAGTGTTTGCCACTAATTGGGAATGGTATGCCAAGATGTAGATGTTAAACCTGTTCAGAGTGGCCTCCGGCCTCCATGTGAACTGGAACAAATCGACTTAAGTACCTGTGGGTGGTGAATTGGGAGAGGTGTAGTGGTGGACAGGCATACCAATCATAAATTCAGTTATCAATAGCTGGGGATTTACATCACTCTGGAGCCTGTCCTCATGTGGAGTCTCAATCTTGACCAGATTATGCACCGCTTAATGGCAGACCTGACTAGATGCGCCAGGTTGCCTTTTAACATCCTGGACCGGACAGCCTTGTTTAAAATGATAGCCCTAATGTGCCATCTCTATTTTTTATTAAAAACCTTCTGTTATTCTGCAAGCCTGGTTTTGAACACACTTGACCAAAACACAAACCTACCAGTGGGTTGTGAAACCACCCCAGATTGCAATAAGCAAATGTATTCAGTGAACCTACAAGCGTGGTGGTGGGGGGAGGTAATGGGCATGGTGTAAATTGTTCTATACTAGTATGCATCTCAGATTTTGGTGGTCAATGACTGGCTCAATGGGGAAGGCTAGGATCCCGCCTTTCTTCTGGAAATGGCCCTTATGGGCTATGAAGCGATCATAGGCATGTTGTATGGTGCCCGCGGTGGCGTAGCTAGTGGAGGGTGGTCCTCCCCTGGTGGCACTGTTTTTGGGGTCGGCGGGAGTCATGTCAGTCGACTAACACCATTCCCCCCCCCCCGGCCATGAGAACAAGTCGTCCGTCGGCCACCACCCCCACTCTTACCTGCACCTGGGAGGCAAACCTAGGGGCCGCCCCGGGTGGCAGTGCGTCTAGCTACGCCACTGGTGCCCTGGTCTCTTAGAAGCTGCCTGAGGTCACAAGAGGTTTATTCTTGGCATGGCAGACCTCACTTTAGTGGACTGGGTGGGACCGGAAGATCATGCTGGAGACCCCACTGTGGCAGGGAACCTGGTGGGAACAGACTGCACAACAGGAAGGATTGGGTAAATGGGATTTCATCGGTATTTCACAAGTGGGGACGTCTGGCAAGGTGCACAAATTTGGTCCTTCTCCAAGCTACAAGGAGACTTTAAAATGAAGACTTATGAAGTTTATCAGTATTTGCAATTATTTTTTTTTAAACAAACTTTATTGCCTTTTACATATATCTCTCATAGCACAATAGCACTGTTGCAGGTGAACATTTTGCAGATTTAGCTTATGTCATGACTTATTTCTTGCACTTACAATTTGTTCTTGTATTATTATTGTCTCTGGTGCTGTAGTGCATTCCCAGGCCTAACACGCCTTCAGTCCCCCTCCTTCCCCTCCCCCCTCCTGAAACTGAAATGTAAGCTCCACCCCTTCCTCCTCCCCCCCGGCACTGCTGTCTCCTATTGCTACAGGATGTCTCCCTGTGATCACATCTCAGTATTTGCAATTATGACATCCAATTGCACAACATGCTGACATACTAGCCACAGGCCCCGAGTTTTGTCTGCTGGAAGCGAGTGTTTTTATGGGGCCTATTTGGAAGAGTTGGATCTCTCTTCTTTATAAATCTCTAGTGATTCACTCCCCAGATCAGTTTGGGACACAGACCTAAGCGAGTGACTTAGCCGGGCTCGCAGGATGACAGTGAGTGGTGAGACACATGCATGGCCCTATGGGCACTGGCCGTCCCCTCACGACTCCTACTTATCCAGCTCAAATACCTTCATGCCACCTACCTGGCACCTACCCTGTGGCGCACCCAGAGGCGGGTATAACCTGATTGCCCGGGCGGGGGGTGGGGGGACTTCTTTCATATTTCTATTCTTATTTTAACTATTGCTGACTACTGGGGTAACAGATTTCACACATTATCAAGAGTCCTTGACCAGACCATTGACCTGTCCCCTCAGCTGGCTGTACTAGGGATCCTGGAAGACTTTGTGCGGGGGCCAAGACGTGAGGGCCTCCTGGTCAGAAACGCAACACTACTGGCCAAGAGGAACATTGTGAAGCATTGGGGTTGGGGCAGCAGCAGACACTGGCAGAAGGGCGAGTAGCAATGGACTGGTAAGCCAATATAGAGGAACCGATGTACACCGCAAGGGTCTGCCCACAGAAACATTGAAAGGTTTGGGGGCGAGTGGTAGGACTATTATGGCATTATAGTTGAATTATTATTGCAGGGTTAAGGCAGGCTACGTGGTGGGTTCGGGGTTTTTGACAGATGCAGTAGTGTGTGTGTTGTGCATATTTACTCATGTTCCTCAAAATCAATAAAATGTTGGTTATTAAAAAAAAGTCACCACCTTTAAACGTTGCTTGTGGAAGCATTTTGCTACCTTCTCGATCTCCACTATAACATGCTGAGAAGCATGCTGCAGTAAAATGGGGATACATTTTTATCTAGGCAGAAGATGGCCTACTGTGTCAAAAAGTTAGATATGCCATATTTCCCCAGTCATTGTAAACCTAGGGCTTTGGATGACAGTTCCTCTAGAAGCAAAGACCCGTAGCCGAAGGAAGAACTTGCCAGCAACACACGTTATATTAAGAAATGTAAAGAAAACAAACATAAAAAGGACCAACAGTTTCCAAACCATATTCCTTCTGCATTTATTCAAACTAAGCAAAATGCTGTAACTATCAGTTTGACTGCTGGACGCGGGACACAAAGATCATCAAGATAGATGCATTATATCCAATTCCGGTGTCCGAATAGACAACCAACGTTGGAGAAACTGTCTAATCCAGGTGTTAAGTGATTTATGACATTAAGCCAAACTTTTATCCTGCTAGACCAAGAAGGACCTGTTACAAAGGATGGTTGTGAAATCAGGATGAGAGTTTGTAGTAATGAAGGTCCACGCTGGTATGATGTAGTTTAAGTTGATTTATTGAAGTCTGTTACATGTAGATAAGTTCTTGTGAAGCAGCCCCACCAGGAGCAGCCTGCCTGATGCTCAGCCCATTCTCAACTGTCAACTTCACCTCACAGGCACCCAACATTCCAATAGGCATCATCACTCCAACATTCCACGCAGCACAGCACATTCACACTGGCTGAGCAGATGGAGAAAATGGCAGAACATTAACATCAGCAGGATATACAGAGTTTCCGATGTGATCCTGGACAAATCGAGGCATTTCCATTGTACCGTATTGATGGATTCAGGGATGTTGGATGCGCCATTGACGGTGCCAGACATGAAGGGAGTATGGAGGATACTGAGTTGGGGCTCATGTTCATGAGCCCCAACTGGCCATTCCATTGTTAGGTTGGCACAGTACATAGCACCGCTTGCCACTCATTCAACATCTATAGTCCCCAGTGAGACTCTGGAATCCATACCACTGAGGCAGTAGCACATAGCAGCCCCATGACAACTGGCGCTCATGGCCTGGAAAGGATGTGTCCATCAGTGGGGCTGGCTGTTAGAAACATCTTTCATAACTATGTGGAGGGAAAATTGTAGAAAGGGAACACCCACACCCCCGTGTCCCAAGGTTGCCTACTCGGATTGACACATAACAGAAGCATCAGACTGATCAGCCAGTCTGGCAGCGATGGGGAACCCAGTTTTCTGTAGGTGTGAAGAATAATGGCTTATGCCAACACCGAGGGAAGGAATCTACCTGGGTTGTCAAAAGTGCTTACATCATTCTGCTGTCACCGAACATGCACATGTTCCATTTCTCATGGTGGTTATATTGTGCACCTCAGTGTAAAAGTGCCCCCTTTGACATAAATTAGACTTCTGGTGCTAAGTGTTCGAGCGCCGCAGTGATAAGGACAGCACCTTATGTGATGATGTAATATACTTTAAATATACCGTATTGATAAAAACGTTCATAAAATTTTTTAAAGCCAAAGTTTTCAAAAACGATAAATTCTTTATTGCCTGTTCTCTGAAAAATACCATCTACCTCAGAGAACACTATTGCACGAACACTTGTGGACAGTTTTGCCATTCAGATTTTTTCCCTTAATACAGGAGAACTGCAACAGTGTTGGTGTAATTAATAAACAAAAAAATCTCAAATTTCAGCTGTGTGAGCACAGACGCTAAGAACAGAAGAAAAAACCCATTTTACCTTAAATAACGTAAGTGTTTGTACTTGGAGACCACGCGTCTAGTAAAGTGGAACATACATAAACTAGCGTTTGTATGTTATTGAATAATCGACAGTAACATTACCTGCTCTCACACACTGGAGGACAGCATAGTATAACCGAAACGGTGCAGAGGGTCTGCAGACTTGCTCATTCTTCTCTGCACCGAACTGCATCAGTCACCGGTGTGTGCAGGAAACCAATATGGCTGACATAAAAAACAAGTACTGGTCTCATTCCCAGAGTTTATTCTAAGGAGAGCTTGTGCTGCCCCATTAAAAAGTTGAAGTTCGCACAAGATGTCAACTACTCTTTATTTAAAACAAAGTAATGCTGGGAATTTGATCCGGATATCACCGGGCCACCCAAACCATTGGCAGTCATCAATTCTACCCATAATGCATCCTTATTGTTGTAAGGTCCAGGCAAACAAAGTAGTAATAAATCCAGTTTTACCCAAAGTCTGGACAATCATTTACCCTGATAAATATACATTTGTTTTGGCCTGGAGCACATCTACCTTGTCAAACCTGACAAGTGCACATTTTTAAGAAACAGACCATAGTGCATTTTGTATTAGCAAGGGCTTCCTGATTCAAGTCACTGTTCAGTGCCCACCAGTCCGAGCAGTTTACACTTGTCACAGGCCAGAGCTTTCTGCATGCAAGTGTCGTTTTTAGTATTAAAGAGCTGGTAGGACTTTGGCAACCTAAAAAGTGGCAGCAGAACTCTCTCCCCTCCTCGATAACTTTGGTCCAAGCCTCGCCTCATTCTATCAAATTACTTCTCCATCGTAGGCCTTCCATGCATCGCAAAGGCCCTGGAAAAAACATAACTGAAACACTGCAAAAAGCCGCAAGGATCCGCTGGTCTTCAAAGCCCAGGCCCTCCTATGTACTGAGCTTCTCGTAGACATCCCAGGGGATGGTTATATCATTACCTATGACGAATTGTCCAAAATCTTGATTACACATCAGGGTCGGGCACCAAAATAAATATGGCCCCATTAGTTAATCAGATAGCTAAACAAAGTGGCCCACATGCTGCAAATCGGGTCAGTTTTGAACTCGTAAATTCATGCTGCATTGCATTAGTGATTTGCAAGGTATACAAGACTGCATGCGTTTGTGCTTGCTGCAGGCTATGTTTGTGGCAATATTAGGGTAAAACAGTAAATAAAAAACGGCACACCCAACCATAAAATAAGCCCACCTACAGGCATAAAGTGCCACACACACACTGACTCATCAGACCAGCCTTCTGGCACTGCCAGATTTCTCTATAGGCCAGTAGAGCCCTGTTACACTACACTAAGACAATAGAATCATTGCATGATACTTTCTGTTCCTAGGCCTAATGAATCCCTCCATCCTACCTTTCACATGACCAAACACTTCTGTCAATAAAAAAGCCACACAAGGTCACAGTGTTATGTGACAGTAACTTCTCTTTCATACTTTAAGTGAAGGCAGCCATTAAGAAGGCTTTCCACCACCTATGAGAACATTGCACTCAATCTACTGATACTTCCTACAAGGACAGGTGATGGTGACCTCCCACACAGGCTAAGCACAAAGAATCTTTCAAAATCCAAAGGGCTCGAGAGTGAGTAGATCAGCCCATACTCAACTTGATTTATTGTGATCATTTTGAAGCCAGCCCTTAAAACACTACACATGCTTCCTGTGAAATAGCGTTTGCAGCTCAAAACATTGATCCTACTCTACAAAGCACTGCATGGCCATGCACTAGGGTAGCCCCACAGGACCTTACATTTACATCAGTCCTCTAGGAGCCTGGGATAATCTTACTATAACCTTCTTGTGACCCAGGCCATATGGGTACAATCAATTTGGCGGCAGACAGCACCTTATGCAGCGATATTCACTATGAAACAACCTGCCAGCATACCGAATACTTGACAAAACGTTATTGAAGTGCCAGAGAGGCCTGGATACCTGCCTCTTATGCTTAGGCTTTGACAAACATCTGTTGATGGTCTCAGACTCCAGCTTAAGCACTTTAGGTAGGGAAGATGCCAAAATCACCACCACACAGTCAATCTACAGAAGCGGCTGGTCCACCATGGTCATATACAAGACTTTTTCACTGTATTCATTGGGGCTCCTTGCAGCATCACACATTCTGTTGTAGAACAGTTAACCTGTTTCTCTTTAACAACTACTTGTTCAGCCGCATTTCCCTCTTTGTTTTGCTCAAAGTCTTCTGAAGTGGTGCATGACCTGGTTTATAAATACAGTAAATATATTCTGTACATCATCACATATCCACAACCACAAGGTCTCAGAGTTGAGCTATCCAAGAAAGCAGCCTACACCCAACTCACTTATACTTTACTTTAACGAGTTTAACCTCCCAGACAACGCCATTTTATGGGTGCCATACACCAAGCAACCTCATAGCCAATTTGAAGGGGGAGGGAACCACACCCAGAACCTGCTGAGTCTATAAAAGGGTTCCACTTGTTAATAAGCCCTAATGTGAGTTCATCAAGTAAACTATTTACATCTTGGGGATCACACTGAAAATCATAAATAGATTTTGAAGGCGGGGGGGGGTTCGGGGGTTGGGAGGCAGGATGGAATCAAGCTTCATCAAAGTTACCTCAATCCAATGGGAGAGGAGTAGCGGTGACTAGATATTACAGCAAGAACACGCATTTGTAAAAAGAGGATAGACGGCACTAGACAGATCCTCACCTCTCTCCAGTAAAGGCACTTACTTAATGGTGCAAAGGGTATCGCACTTGAATTGCCAGTCTCAGGTTTGTTCCATCCTTGTCCATCCTAGGACTTTCTTTTGACTGGCTCACAAATGTCATGCCCCTCTGAGGCCTCACTACTCCCCATTGAGTCAAACTAAGTGCCACCAGTCCAACATACATATCTAGGCTTGTCTTATACTTTTAACATGTTCAAAGCACATATGAGCGGAGTCGTGTCCAGTCCTAGCGTAACAATTGCACCGACAGCCTCACACTGTTTTGGCAATGTCTCTTTATCCTTGTTTGTGGGGAAATGCATACTCTGACACACCTGTACATAACTCACACCATTATCCACACAAATTTTTCTGCTTTACACTCATGCTTCAGTGGGGTTTAACAGATAGGTACAAGTTTGACATTGCGATTCCGTGTTCTGAAAATTATATCAGTCTGTCTCAAGACCATAGTGTGTCTTGCACCGTCACAAATCCCAAATTCACGATTTTTATTGTAGCAGACCTTGACAAGCCACTTATATTGTAGTGAGGCCATGCTTCCTTTCATGAGAGTTGATGCTTGCCACATATTGAGCCGTCATTATACAACTTACACTTTTAGTGGCTTAAGAGGTAAGCCGTAGTAGGTGACAGGGCCGTTAACTATGTGGTGTTCTTAAATAACACAACCACAGTTTAAGATTCATGCCCGATCAGGCAATATCATAAGGCATTTGCCATTGCAAAACTCCCCTCTAGGCAGAATATTAACCCAGCACAAAAGACTATCTCTGGACTAACCCAATTTGTGTCTGAATTCATTATCAAACCACTAATCCTTTGTAAACTCACACTCATGACTTAAGATACACACCCATGCAAGCACTGAAGAGCCAAGGGGTGCCTAGAACCCTTAGCAATACACTTTCCAAATCCCTCTCCAGCACATTGATCTGCACCTGTGACTATTGATTGGTCACAGGTGTAGATCACTACCAGTTTCCCTAATGGATAGTTCATAGGTCAGTACAATACTCTTCATTCCCATAGTGTTCATTGTACCAACGGTTTTTGCTCTAGTAATAGGATTCACCTCTATGTGAATCAGGCACAGTCTCATTTCGTGACAGTTCAGTCCTCTGTTATCTGCTCATCGGCATTATGGGTCAGTGGCGGTGGCTAGTGTAGTCAGCGACTTTGCACCCTCGGGATCAACATCGACGAAGGAGGATGTCAGACAGTGGTCTCAGTCCTCCCCGGGCCACTGGAGTTGAAAAGTGCAACAAGACTACTCCGCAGATACACGTATTTTGCAGTTGTGGCCTCTAGGATGAAAGACAGGTGGGCGATTATCTTCTGCAGTTGCGGCCTCCAGGTAAGGCGAGGCAGGTTCTCACCGATGAACACAGCAGGCAGCAGAATCACCAGACTTCAGGTCCTGAGACTGGAATACCAGAGAATATGACTTTCTGATGGATAGCATTTTCATACAGCTCACTACAGGAGCTGCACTGGAAGATTAGGGGACCACTCACAACTTAGGTCAACTCCAGCTTCGCTCCATAAAGGTAACCAGTTACTTCTGGGTATTGTACATGCTGGGCCTCTCCTCCGGGCCTGTCTCAAGTCCTATGGGGTCAGACACTCTCCTCCTCTCTGAGCCGACAGGTAGGCTTCAAGGCTCTTGGCAGACTCTCTGCTTCTCCAGCAAGTTGTAAATTTCAGGTGATGTCCCAGACTTCCAGGAGACTGGCTGTCATGCAGAACCAGCCCTGGTCATACAGCAGTCAGATTAGTTTGAGGAGCACTCATTGCCTTAGTCAAGAAAAACGTGGAACTGAAAGAAAGTGGGGCAGATTGGGCCCCACTTTTAAACTGATTTCCGCACAGGGGATGTGGATCCACTTTGTAAGGTTTAAGAACCAATTTGGGTTGGTTCACTTTCAAATGCCATTTTCTACCTGTTCCTCAGACACAACCTTTGTGCAAGATGATGGTGCTCACAGCAGGAAGCCATGACACTGGTTAAAAGCAGTGCACAATGAAGTGTGACATCATTGCACCTGGCTGTCATCAGCCTTTCTGAAGCAGTAATCCGCAACAGACTAAAGGGCAGAACCTACCTTGATAATTCCGCACCGTGAACAATAGAAATCGCAGTCCCAACTCTCACTCCTACTACCCACCAAATAGCAGTGCTAAGGAAGAACTAATCAGCAACCCCTTTCCTCATAGAATTTGTAAGAGCATCCCAGTCTCCCCCCTGCCTCACTTCAGTGTCCAGGTCTCCACCCTTTAGTCACAGGAAGGCAGTCAATACACCTGTATCCACCCTCCATTTCGTGCCATGCTAAACCAGGGGCCATCCAAAATGGATCCTACTGGTTCCAGTACTCACCCTCACAACATGCAAAGTCCTACTACCACACATTACACATCCACTGCACTTGAACACTCAACATACACATGGAATTTCAGTGCAAGGATTGGTTGTTCACGCTCAGTGGAAATTCACGAGTGGAGTCAGTAGGGCACACTTTAATCTGACAGAGAAACAAAACTTGTCTCATAACTATTGAATCACAAAACTTTGCATACTACTCTCAACACTCCGTGGAAAACACAGAGCATGGACAACAGTCCTATGCCAGCTGTGAGATCATGCTTGGAGCGCCCCTGCAGATCACAAAACAAGTTCTGGACCTTGCGTTACCAAGGACAGGCATATCACTCTGTGCTCAACCTGGATTAGTGCGCATAAAGGACCACACAAAAACCAGGATACTGGTTTCACATGCAGTCTGCACTCATGGCAGGGGTGCAGGCCTGTTTACATGCATGCCCCAACAGTGTAGAACCCAAATCTCAAGGCACTCTCCAGATATACACTTTATCAACATTATTTATAGGTCATTCCTTATGTAAGCAGTTTATTTTAAGGTAAGCCTCGACTGTCGGTAGTTTGAAAAAGCCTTTGGGAAAAATACGTTCTCTAGAAATGCCCACTGGATTCAGTAACCTGTGTGGTTGCTGGGGCTATGTTTTATGTGCACATTCATCATATGGAAATGTCACAAATAAAATGAAAGATAATCCTCTACACCTATTGTCATGAGGTCGAGGATATTGGGAGTCCGGACCAGCCAGAGGAAGGGGTTAACGCCCTGCTGTTGCCTTCTATACAGGCGGGTCTGGAGCCCTTTAACAAGGATGCCTCGGAAGGAACCTCGGAGGAGTGGCCACTGACGCTGTACTCGGCCGTCCAATCCGGAGACCGATCGAACGGAACAAGAGGAGGCGGCTCCCGCACGTATGCGGAAGGAGAATCCCGGGCGAGAGGAGAGCCGGAGGTGAGGAACTCGGAGGAATCGAACGGACGGAGAGAAGCAGAGCCAGAAGCAGCGTACGCCACGGAAGACGTCAAGCCAGGAGGCCAACGGTATCGTAGTTCCGCCCAGCCACCCTCCAGGAGGAGGGTGGCTTACAAAGGTACGGGCAAGACTACAGGGGTTTCAGGGCACGGGTAGGGAGGGCGGTGAAAGCGAGGGTGGTCACGCTCGAATCTTCACGGTGTCGGTGGTCACGGGTGACTCCTCCTTCACTCCCCGCTCCCCTGTTATAACAGCATCCCGTTATCCCCCTGACGTGGTGTTCTTGTCATTTTTCCCTGGGCCCGGACATCTACCGCTGACGAGATCGCGGACCAGCTGCGACGCCAGGACACGGTTTCGAACCCAGGAGCTCCAAGGGGGAAATTACGGAGAGAGAACAAACCAAGGCACCAGCCCTACCAGAGGACTTTACCTTATTGGCGCTTGACAAATAAACAACTTGCTGTACAATACTCCTATCTGGCCTCCTTACTGATCGTGAGACCCCGAATAAGAGCCCCCCCCTTACAAGTGGTGGAGAATACGGGCATAAGCCTCCTCGATACACGATGGAGAACCTGGTGTACCAGTTAAAGGAGGGCCAGGCCAAGCTGGAGTGGGCCATCGAGAGGAGCTCCAGCCAGGCCGAGATGGACCGAGCCGCGTTCACGATGGCCATCCAGCAACAGGCCGACCAGATGGTTAAGTTGGCTGAAGGACAGAACCATATGCTTATGGGAGCCGGACAGGGAAGGAGTCCCGCTCCGCCGGGTACTGTAGTCCCCCTACAGAAGTACGTACCTGGGGAGGATGCCGTGTCTTTCTTCCTAAACTTTGAAAGGGCCGCTAGGGCTAGTGCGTGGTCGGCGGACCGCTGGCCCTTCTACCTGGCCCCCCTCCTTACGGCCGAAGCCCAGGCAGCATACCAGGTCGTCAATAAGGATGGTACCGCGGTATACGGTACAGTGAAGCAGTACATCCTGGACCGCCTGGGCGTGGATGACGAAACCCACCGTCTCCACTTTAGACAAGAACGCGGCCTCACAGGTGACACCCCGAAAACCCTCTTTTACAAGATCAAAGACGCTGCGGATCATTGGCTAAAACCCCAGGAGTCTACTATGGATGATGTCATGGGCAAGATCTATCTGGAGCAATTCCTCGAGGCCCTACCCTATGGTACACAAAGGTGGCTTAGGCAACATGCCGGCCTGACCTTAGAGCATGCCGTCGAAATGGCCACCTCCTATGTCAGGGCACAAAGTCGTCCCTTAGTAAAGGAGCCAGAGAAGCCCCAGAGGGGGGCCGTAGCCCCGAAGTATGATAAGAAACCGATAAAGGTAACCCCGGACCTGTTTAGAACCAGGGCTGTAAGACCCGACAGCACAACTCCAACTGGTCCTCAATGTTTCGAATGTGGCGAGTGGGGACACATAGCCCGCTTCTGTAGGAAGAGAAGGGACAAAGGTGAAGACGAACCAATGGATGTCAGTTATGCTCCGCGTTCCGTCCTCTTTGCCCAGGAGACAGGGCACATCTACTATGTGAGTTTGATAGCGAACAACCGGGAGGTAACTGCTCTTTTGGATTCAGGGTGCAAGCACTCCTTGGCCCGAGAAGACATAGTCCCCGCCACCGCTATGATACCAGGGAAGACAGTCAATATACGTTGTGTACACGGAGACATCAGGGAGTACCCGATAGCACAGCTGTCCATACAGACTAGGACAGGAAAAAGCACCTCGGTCATCGTAGGGGTGCTCCCTACCCTTCCTGAGGCACTGATCTTGGGGGTCGATAATCCTTCTTTTGCTGTCCTTCTCTCCCATGCTCTAGGCGTAGCAGACCCAGGTCCTCACAACACTCTTTTGACCTCGGAGCCCTGGGCCATTGACAACAACTTTAGAATAGCCCAGCTAAATGACGCCTCCCTCAGACACGCATGGCAAGGAGCACAAGAAACAAGAAACCGACCCCAACGCACTTATCCTTGTTTCTTGGAACAAAACGGTCTCCTTTATCGCCTTGCCAAGAAGGAAGCCGAACCCCAGCTAATAGTCCCCACCACGTTTAGGGAACAGATCCTATTCTTCGCACATTCCCATCTTCTCGCTGGTCATGTAGGGGCGGAGAAAACCAGCCAAGCAATCCTGGGTTCTTTCTATTGGCCTGGCATATATCTCCAAACTAAGAAGTATTGCCAGGAATGCACCATCTGCCAACGGAGGAACCCCTATGTTCCTCCCAAGATACCTCTACAGCCCCTACCCATTATAGGCCGTCCTTTTGAAAGAGTAGGTATGGACCTCATTGGGCCTCTCCCTAAATCCAGCAAGGGTCACCAATACGTCCTCGTGTTGGTTGATTATGCCACTCGTTACCCTGAAGCCCTTCCACTGCGAACAGCCACCACCACCACTATAGCTCAGAGGGTGATAGAGGTGTTTTCAAGGATGGGGTTTCCAAGAGAACTGGTAACCGATCAGGGCACACCCTTTGTCTCCCGTTTAATGAGGGAGGTTTGTAAACAACTGGGCATCCAACATATCAAAACCTCGGTGTACCACCCCCAGACCGACGGTCTGGTGGAACGCTACAACGGTAATTTGAAGCTCACCTTAAAGAAACTGTTGAGTGGGGATGGGAGGAATTGGGATCAGTTGTTGCCCTTAGCCCTGTTTGTGATTCGTAGTTCTACCCAGAGCAGTTTAGGGATCTCCCCTTTGAACTTATGTTCGGGAGAAAACCACGCACTCTTCTTGAAATCACAAAGGAGAGTTGGGAGGAACAAGGGGTATCCGAGGCCCAAGCCTTGTTGGAATACGCCAACCAGCTCAAGACCCGGCTATGCAAATTAAGGACATTAGCCCATGAGAACCTAGAAAAGGCTCAGACCCAACAAAAACTACAATATGATAAGGGTAAGAAGTGGAGAGTGCTAAAACCTGGGGATTGGGCCCTACTTCTCCTTCCTTCATCCACTCACAAACTCCGGAAGGAATGGCAAGGACCCTATGAGGTGGTACGTAGGGTCGGAAACACTACTTACGTGTTACAGCTCACCCCTAGGAAGAGCCAAATGTACCACGTAAACCTCTTAAAAAAATGGTTAGGGCCTGTCCCTAAAAAGCCCTGTAATGTTTCTCTTGCTACTCCTTCTATGACCACCGTGACAGACACCCTTCTTAGTCCTGATTTAGAGCCTCCGGAGACAAAACAAATAGGGGATCTCCTACAGTCATTTTCTGAAGTTTTCTCAAATCAGCCCGGTAGAACCACCCTGGCAACCCATACAATACCTACTATTGAGGGGGCTGTTGTCAAAAAAGACCCTATCGAGTTCCTGAGGCACGTAGGGCGGCCCTGAAAAGAGAGGTAGCCGATATGTTGGCCCTAGGGGTGGTGGTACCCTCCAAAAGCAATTGGTGTTCACCGATCGTTCTGGTCCCGAAGCCAGATGGTAGTATCCGGTTCTGCATTGACTTCAGGGCAGTGAACCGGATATCTAAACAGGACGGGTACCATTTACCGCGGGTCGACGAATTAATCGAGCGCCTTGGTGAGGCTCGTTACATCACCACCATCGACCTCACCAAGGGTTATTGGCAGATTCCCCTACACCCAAAGGACCAAGAGAAAACGGCCTTTTCCACTCCAGACGGCTTGTTTCACTTCACAGTCCTTCCGTTTGGCCTACATGGCGCCCCAGCCAGCTTCCAAAGGCTGATGGATACTCTACTCAAGGAACATCTCGAGTATTCGTCAGCATACCTAGACGATATTGTCGTGTTTAGTAAAACCTGGGAGGAACACCTATCCCATTTGTCGGCCGTTCTTACGGAACTGCGGCTGGCGAACCTGCATGTTAATGCTAAGAAGTCCAGGTTCGCATATCAAAAGGTGAAGTACCTGGGGTACGTGTTAGGAAAAGGCTTGATTGAACCCCAGAGCGAAAAAGTCAGGGCTATCCAAGACACCCCATATCCCACCACAAGAAAAGAACTAAGGGCCTTTTTAGGGTTGGTGGGGTATTATAGGCGCTTTATACCCCTTTTTTCTGACACTGCTGCCCCCCTCACAGATCTGCTTAAGAAAGACATCACTCCCAGTCGTCTTAAGACACCCACCAACGGAGAGCTCTTGGCTTTCCAGTCCCTGAAAACCACGTTAACCACCTCCCCTTTCCTGCTAACACCTGACTTTCAGAAATCTTTCATCCTTCAGACAGACGCCTCAGGGATGGGGATAGGGGCTGTTCTCTCACAGCTAGACGAAGAGGGGCTAGAAAGACCTGTCTTGTACATCAGCAGGAAACTCTTCCCCAGAGAAAAGGCGTATCCCGTAATTGAGAAGGAGTGCTTGGCTATCAGGTGGAGCATAGAGAAATTAAAATACTACCTGGAAGGGCGTTCCTTTCTGTTGTACACAGACCATGCTCCGCTCACCTGGTTACAGAGGAATAAGGGCTCCAACGATCGGGTCCTTCGGTGGTTTCTGGCACTACAACCATACCGTTTCCAGGTACTCCACCGTAAGGGTAGTGAGCAGGGCAATGCCGACTACCTGTCACGTTTTCCACAGTCCCCCGATCGGGGACTCTTAAGGGGGGCATGTGTCATGAGGTCGAGGATATCGGGAGTCCGGACCAGCCAGAGGAAGGGGTTAACGCCCTGCTGTTGCCTTCTATACAGGCGGGTCTGGAGCCCTTTAACAAGGATGCCTTGGAAGGAACCTCGGAGGAGTGGCCACTGACGCTGTACTCGGCCGTCCAATCCGGAGACCGATCGAACGGAACAAGAGGAGGCGGCTCCCGCACGTATGCGGAAGGAGAATCCCGGGCGAGAGGAGAGCCGGAGGTGAGGAACTCGGAGGAATCGAACGGACGGAGAGAAGCAGAGCCAGAAGCAGCGGACGCCACGGAAGACGTCAAGCCAGGAGGCCAACGGTATCGTGTTCCGCCCAGCCACCCTCCAGGAGGAGGGTGGCTTACAAAGGTATGGGCAAGACTACAGGGGTTTCAGGGCACGGGTAGGGGAGGGCGGTGAAAGCGAGGGTGGTCACGCTCGAATCTTCACGGTGTCGGTGGTCACGGGTGACTCCTCCTTCACTCCCCACTCCCCTGTTATAACAGCGTCCCGTTATCCCCCTGACGTGGTGTTCTTGTCATTTTTCCCTGGGCCCGGACATCTACCGCTGACGAGATCGCGGACCAGCTGCGACGCCAGGACACGGTTTCGAACCCAGGAGCTCCAAGGGGGAAATTACGGAGAGAAAACAAACCAAGGCACCAGCCCTACCAGAGGACTTTACCTTATTGGCGCTTGACAAATAAACAACTTGCTGTACAATACTCCTATCTGGCCTCCTTACTGATCGTGAGACCCCGAATAAGAGCCCCCCCCTTACACCTATAATGTTCCCCTTTTAGTCTTCATGGAATAGCTGAAAACCTCTTAAAAAAATACCTCATTTGAAAACCACAAATCCCACGCACCATTTCTGATGTCTAATAACCATGGTACGCCGGTCTTCCTCGAGCACCTCTCCCCTTGTACGATTCTCCTTTCCTAGGGAATGATGATATATGCTTAAATATAATCTAGACCATTCATACTGCCTAGATTTGCCCACTTATTCCAACATCCCAATCTATCAACTTTTCAGGTTTTTAGTAACGTTTTCTTGCTGGTGCGGCTCCACTATCCTTCCTCTATGCTCCATCACTCACTACTACCATTCCTGGAGACTTCACATTGGAGGTGAGGTTCTCCCCTGCCCCCAATGCTCTTCCTTGCAGAAATGTCACCCAACATGTCTGGTGAAACCTAAGGTCTTCCCAATTCTATTCCCTGTCTCACTCCTTTCCCAGGTGTGTCATCTTACTGGCAATGTTCTTTTCCTTTTTTTCCTCTTTTCTTTTACACTTTACAACTCTCCAACCCATTTGTTTTTGCCCTACTCTACTTGCTTAAACTTTCCCATCATCCTAGTCTACCCAGGCTCCCTTTATACGTGGCCTCCTTCAATTCAGACAACTTACCGAAGAAGCCCAGTCCCCCTATTCCCCAGCCTTCCCACGCGTCAAGACTTTTCCTCCTGCAGCTAGGGTTCATCCTTCCCGCCAATTGCACTGTACTGTAAAAGAGCCTGATGAAATCACAACATTATTTATGTAGCCTTAGTTACCCCTATTGGACTGCCTATTCTGTGGAACCAACTTCAAGGACCAAAAGCTGTCTGGAACTTAGCAGACGATGCTGAAAGACCCTATAGATTATTTCTCTCAAAAGCCTGAACATTCTTTGGCAATGTTATGGCCAGTATCTCGTCTACATGTTTAAGGTATGCTATGAGACTGGTATGTGAAGGGAAGTGCTTCATATGTATTGAATGCAATGGCATGTACTGTAGAGTGGGGTTTGAAGCTGACATCTGAAGGGTGCACGCTTGAGTTGTGTTTCTGTATAAACTCGGGCACAATGTATGACAAAACGGCACATATTGTTTAGTTTCCAATGTGCGCTAAATTTCATATTTACCTCGTGCTTATGATGCGGTGGTTTCATGGTTGAGACAGGAGGGAAGCTTGTGTGAAACACAGGTGAGAATAATATCAAGGGTGAGGAGCACAGACCGAGCTGTAAAGTAAATGTGTATGTAACTAACAACTGTTATACTTACGTGCGGACAGAAACATGGAAATGTCAAACTGTTTCCAATGTAAATGAGGGAGTCAACTTGCAACGTCATAGTTACCCGTTTTCAATGCTTAATTTGTTTTTTTGGGGGGTGGGGGGGTCGGGGGAGGGGGGGTAGGTATTTTAGTGTTTTGCCAACTTCTGGAAGTCCGTTTTCAGAATTTATATTTTTTGGCACAGGGGCATTTTCTAGGCACTGTGTCTTCCAGTGTTAACAAAACACATTCATATTTCGCATTTTGGATTACCGCAGTATCCGCTCTATCACGTGGGGAGTACTCCATAAAGTACATGCTGCAGTAGGTGAAACTCCACACACTTTGGTCATCCCTCCTCTCGCACATCAAAGGCATACACCTGCATATAATAAAGGGGGCGGGACACAGATCAAAACAATCTAGCTGAAGGGTGGAGCGGTGTACAACTCATGATCAGAGACATACAACAGTCAGGATCATGGAGGTGTGATGCTATACAGTGTACTGCACTTTCCACCCCAAATGTCTGGACTCCAAATGACAACTTGTACATCTGAACCTCTCACAGCCGAGCTCAGAGCTCCACAGACCACAGAGGGGCTGTGGTTAAAGTACAGCTCATCGTAGAGATCCTCTTTTTAGGTCTCGCCTGAGCCAGCGCATGCGCTGCTCTGGCGAGAGTTTAATAAGCGGGTTTTGGAAGTGCAAACAGCAGTTTGCTGGCGACCAGCTTGCGTTCACGCGAGCGTGCACGCGCGATCAGGCGCCATATGGCTTCCCTTGCCATCTGCTCGCGATTACTTTCACTTTCGCGGCCGCGTCAGTTTCACGGCCGCGCGGCCATTGCTTGTTTTTTAAAGTTATTTAGGCTACAAGAGTGATTCGTGTTCCTCTCTCTCTACCGTTTGTTTCACCCCTCTTCCTCCCTCCCTCAATTGCAGTTCTTTCTTCTTTCCCACTTGCCTACCTTCCATTACCGATCTTGCTTCCTCACCGTACACCATTGTCCATTTACTTCTACATCCGTGCTCACACACCCTCCGTTGTAACTTTTCTTCCTTCTCTCCAGTTTGCTTCCGAATCCACTCCCACTCCCTTTGAAGTCCGTGTGCTTCACTATCCTTACCTGCCCTCCATTGTTTATGTGCTTCCCCATTGCCTCTCACCCATCCTCCGCTGTCTGTGTGCTTCTCCAACTACTCCCACCCATCTGTTGTCCGTTTGCTTCCCAACCACCACCTTCATTTGTCTCTTTGCGTCCCCATTGTTATCTCTTGCTTCTCTCCTTCTCTCCCCCACCCCCAAACTTCTCACCCCTGCCTCCCTCCGTGTCCCACCCCACCCACCCACTTTTTTTGTTGTTGCACACAGTGCTTTATCTCGTGTTGGTTAATAAAAAAAACAATGCTTGCCTCATTTTTCTTTTGTGCTTTTTTTGCATTACTTATTTGTACATGCTGTACAGCATCACAAAAAATAATTATCAAAGCTGATAGGTCTCAAAGGCAAGACCTATTGGCTATGTCAATGCTTGTTATGTATGGCCCCTTGTAGCAGCTTCAAGAAGCAATAGCATGAACAGACAGCACACACTGGAGCACTCCATTGGCCCTGGGAGTGCTGGTAAATGCGGCAGAGGGGAGTAAGACGGATTGCAAAAACAAAGGATATTTGGGGCCGCCTGGGAGTAAAATGGCTTGCAGGGTATATAGACTTCACTTGGAAAAAAGAAATGCAATGAGAGCATTTGAAACGCTCATTGGGTACTTGGCGTGTGATAGTGGCTTATAGAAGTAATGACAGGCACTATTGGCAAATAGAGTCCTCCATCACAATTGAAGAATCATACAGGGAGTATTATGGCCCACAGTCTGTGTTAGGGCGGACACAGGAGGCAGTAAAATGTTGACAGTGCATTAAGGCACTCTGGCGGTATCGAAGAAACCACTGTGGCATTTTAAGAGCTTGCAGGGGTAGTAATAACCTCTACCCTGGGTTGAACTGGAGAAGCGCAAGATGCACTACACTTACTAGAACACCCTTTGATTTTAAGGCCAATTAAGGAATCTGGTAACTCCCAGGGAAACTGAAGTGGTAGTACTGGGTTTTAGGGTCATTTAGAGGCAAAAAAAACAAGCATTTGCAATGCAGTAGGTTTCGCATTTGCCTGCCTTTGAGGTATTGGCATTGTAAACTTACAGGTTTTCAAAACACATAAATAGTCATAGTCAGATTTTTATTAAGCGCACATATCACCCGGAGGGGTCTCAAAGCACTGCAGCGATAGCTGGTGAAGGCAAAGATAGAACAGCTGAAATCGAGGGAAGGGTGAGCGGTCAGAACAGCCAGGTTTGAAGCTTTTTTCGGAACCGTTTATGATCCGAAATAGTGCGAAGCTGCAATGGGAGTTCGTTCCACAGGCGGGGGGCTCGATGGGAAAATGAGCGGCCACCGTGCCTAGCGGTTCGCACCCTGAGCGGAGTGAGAAGATGTTTAGTTCCAGACCTAAGGTTTCTGTGAGGGAGGTACCAGTTTAGTTTTTTGGCCAGGAAGCTTGGCCCATTCTCAAACAGGGTCTTGAGTACGAGACAGCTGATCTTAAAACGGATCTGTTTTCTAATTGGGAGCCAGTGAAGGGTTTTCAGACTGAGCGCTGACGGGGACCGAGGTGGAAGGTTTAATACTAGCCTGGCAGCTGTGTTCTGTACAATTTGGAGCTTGGTGACCAGCTCTTCGTTAATTGATGTCATCAAAGCATTTCCATAGTCAAGACGACTGATGATTAAACCCTGGACAAGCGGTTTTCTTGACTCTAATGGAATCCATTGGAAGACCTTACATAGGCTCCTCATTAGGCCATAACAGGTGCTCACTATTTGGTTTACCTGGTCTTTCATGGATAATTTATCATCGATTTTAGGAGAAGGACAGGGGCCAAGACTATGGGGCCACCAGTCATTGGACCACAGTTCATGAGCCTTGCCAAATAAGATGATCTCGGTCTTATTGGCATTGAGCTGCAGATAGTTTGCTTTTATCCAGAGGTTGATATGAGTCATACAGTTTTTTAATCTGATTCTGGTATCGGTTGGGACAGAGGGTGATAGGTAGCTGGGTGTCATCAGCGTATGACAATACGTCAAACCCATATGATCTAATCACCTTGGACAGGAGTGCCACATACAGGTTAAAATGCATCGGACTGAGTATAGATCCCTGGGGTACTCCCTTGTCTACCATCCAACTACAAGAAGCTAGGGTGCCCAGTTGCACTATGGTAGTTCGGTCTTTTAAATAGCTTCTGAGCCAGCTTAGGGCTGTTCCTCTGATACCCATCTCCCACAGTTGTTGTTCTAATATACTGTGGGAGATGGTGTCGAAGGCGACCGACAGGTCTAACAGGACAAGTATGGCTGACTGTCCAATGTCCTAGGCGAGTCTTATATTGTCGACTACCTCAACCAGAGAAGTTTCAGTGCTGTAACCAGACCTAAAGCCTGACTGAGAAGGGTCCAACAACACGTGGCTTTCCAGATACGTTGTTAGCTGTTTGTTGACAAGAGAGTCAAGTACCTTTCCAAAATAGGGGAGTAAGGAGAAGAGCCGATAATTGCTGGGCTCATTGGGATCGGCTGAGGTTTTTTTAAGAATTGGCTTGACTGGCTTCTTTCCATTTAATAGGAACCGTTGCTTGGGTTAAGGACATATTAAAAATGTCAGTGAGACTTTTGAGAAGCACTGGGGACAACTGTCAGAATATGGGGCGAGACAGGGTCGACAGGGGAACCAGATTTAATATTGAGGAGTGCAGTGTTAACTTCCTCTTCAGTAAGTTCAGCAAACTCTTCTAGCAGTGCTGTGGGGGGGTGTCTGGGTGTCGTCCGGCTTAGGGTCTTGCTGTTCAACGTTCGGATTGAGGAAAGTATTATGGATACTGTCGACCTTTTCCTAAAAAAAGGTAGATAGTGTGTCTACCCAGTCTTGTGTGGATGGACTATCAGATTGGCATGGCGAGGGATTAGTGAATTCTTTTAAAATCTTGTGAAGTTCCTTGTGTGAGTTAGCAGCCTTGTCGATTCTATTGATAATGTAGTTTTTTTTGGCTACTTTAATATTTTCTAGATAACGTTTGTGAATATGTTTGTAAGCCTGTCTATCCTCCGCGCTCTTAGATGTTCTCCAGTTGCGTTCGGCTTTCCTGCTAGCTAGTTTATCGAATTTTAAAGATTCCGTGAACCAGGGTGATGCTTCATGTTTGTATTTGAGCTTTGAGAAAGGGGCAATAATGTCAAGGGCCTGTGTAATTGCATTCTCAAAGGTGTCTACCACATGGTCTATGCTTTTGAAGCCTATTATACAGGGGGAACTGAAATTGGTTAAGAAGGCTTCTAAACTAACTTTCCTCCAGGGTCTGGTAAGTTTCTGTTCGCTGCTAGAATTTTCATGTACAGTAGCTTTTTGTAAAGAAAACTTTAATAGACTGTGGTCAGATTAGAGGGGTGGGAGGCTCGACCTTAGTGTTGGGGTCATTGGTGAACAGGAGGTCGAGAGTGTGGCCTATCTGATGGGTGGGACCTGTTACCCTTTGTTCTAGTCCAAGTGTGCTGAGATTAGAAATCAGCAGGCTTGTGTCGGTATCAGAAGAGAGTTCTGCATGGAAGTTAAAATCTCCAATAAGAAATAATCGGCTGCTAGGACGTGTGGGGCAATAATCTCTGTCAGACGATTAGAAAAGTTGTTTTTTGGGCCCGGGGGTCTGTAGACTAGGGCGCCTCTCAAGGTTCCCTTAGTTTGTTTTTCAAACCTGAAGATACAGTTTTCGATCCAATCTAAGCTGATGGTTTCCAATATGCTGACCTTTGATCTTTCCCTAAAGGCTATTGCTAGGCCGCCCCCTCTCTTATAACTTCTGTCAAGTCTAGACAGTTGATATTCAGGGGGGAAGGCAATTGCCACATCGGGTAGAGCGGCCTCATGAAGCCAGGTCTCGGTTATAAGGCAAATATCTGGCTTTTTCGAGTCCAGCAAACTCCATACCTTGAGTGCATGTTTAGGGATTAAACGTGCATTAAAATATAGCCCCCCTAGTTGTTTTAGTTGATCAACAGAATTCCCCCCTATAGTGTTTATAGACATTGGTTTAACATAAGGGATGGATTCAGGTTGAGTGCTTTTCAAAATGATTTTAGGAATGGATGCCAAGGTGGAAATGGCCTCAGGGCAGTGTGTCAATTTGTCCCTATATTGTTTATTTAGTCGTGTGAGTTCTTCGCTCGAGTATCAGTAGACTGCCATTAGGTGGAAGACAATGTAATCCTCTATTGAGAAAGAAAAGGGGTGAAGGAAAATGGGCAGGGGTTCTGGCGGCAGTCAGGTGCGGACGGACGCAGACGGGCTGGTCTTTGGCGCGCCTTCGGCACGTCCGCGCTTTTTCCTGCCCTAAATAAGCATGGCTGGAAGGAAAGAGAGTGGAGGCGACAGCTGCAGTGCTGACCCGCCGACCGGCAGGAGACTCACTTCCTGTGTAGGGAGGAAGTTCCGCTGAGCAAGTCCCTCCGCTCAAACAGCACCAGCCGCGGTGGAACGGGGACGGCTCGAGAAGGAGGAAGTGCGGGAGAAATGCAAACAAGCTATTAAAAAGGCAAGTACAATCAGCCTAAGTGATATACGGTTTAAAATAGAGGCGCAATGTGCACTAGAACGACGTGCGGTTAAAAGCACTTTAGCGCGCGTGAAAACAATTTCTACAGGCTATACTCAACTGTTGATGGGAAGCCGTAAATGTCTGGCCTCCAGCAGAGATGACAATGGCTGCGCGTCCGTGCCTTTTCCTGCCCTAAATAGGCATGGCAGGAAGGAAAGAGAGTGGAGGCAACAGCTGGAGCGCTGACCCGCCGACCGGCAGGAGACTCACTTCCTGTGTAGGGAGGCAATCCGCTGAGCAAGTCCCTCTGCTCAAACGGCACAAGCCGCGGCAGAACAGGGACGGCTCGAGAAGGAGGAATGGATGCGGGAGAAATGCAAACAAGCTATTAAAAAGGCATCGTCATTTACAATGCCAATACCTCAAACTCTCACAAATGCGAGACCTTTGTGGCACTCGCACTTTAGCTGTAAACATCGTAAGCTAAAGCGCGGGTGCCGCGATTGCTTAAAAATTAAATAAATAAATATTTTTTAGCTTACGATGTTCACAGCTAAAGCACGAGTGCCGCGATTGCTTCAAAAGTAAGCAAATGGTGGTGCACCCTTTTTTTCCCTCTAGTTGGTTACTTTTGTTACAAGGACGGCACCTGCGCTTAGGCTTTGAACATCTTAAGCTAAAGTGCGGGTAACGCGATTTTTTCAAAAGTCAAGAAATAGAAAAAAAATGCAATTTGTTTTTCGAGTTCTGTGCTTTTGAAGTAATCGCGGCACCCACGTTTTAGCTTAAGCTGTTTAAAGCTTAAGCGCGGGATATGGCATTGTAAAAAAAGTAAATTAATTTTTTTTAAACAGGCATGCAGCCGTGTTTGGCGATCCAAGTAACAAAAGGAAAGAGCGGCCACCCTTATTAGTGCTGGCCGCGATAGTTAAATAAAAAAATAAAAAAACATTTCAGAAGAGCGTGTCTTGCCTGCAAAAGCAGGCAGGAGAAAGACCATTAACAAAAGACTGCTCTGAGGCTGTAATTGAAAGCTACAGAGTAACAATACATAAAACACGGGGTGTCCTGATGGGTGGTAACAGAAGAGAGGGAGATACTAAGGAGAGACTAATCAGCCTATTAACAAACCAAAGGCCAACTTTTACAAATGGACAGTGTCTTGAGCCAATAACAAAAAGATGGGCAGAGAGTGGATGGAGCTTACAGTCCTTACCTGAATACAGCATGTCTCGAAGAGACAGCACAGTCGCTGCCTAGGGGAAACCTAAAAATGGGACGGAATATCTTGTTTCCATAAACAGCTGTTTTTGAAGTAGTTAAATTATGCATTTAAGAGGAGCTGTATCTTAAGCACAGGAACATATTAGACAACTCTACATAGCCCATTTCAGGCTGTTTGACCTTGGAACGGTGTTATTTATTTGTGCCATCATGAGAGCCTGAGAGAAAAGGGATTCATTAGTGTCTCTATAATTTTACACAGCAAATCATCATTGCCTATCACCTAAGAAACTAAAAGTTATGTTGTTAGTCAATATCTAGTCCCACATATTTAAGTCATCACAAATTGGTCTCCTTTGGCAATGTTCATCTATTCCAACACCAATGTTACAGGCGGAGATATATTCTATATACTTTCACATCATTTCAATATTCTTGTTGATTGTGATATTTTTCAGACTGCAAATGAGCCTTCTGCCTCAAATATACAACATGGTCTTTTTAAAAAAAGAAAAAAGACTGATGTCCTAGCCATGATGTTCTGCAAGCCTGATTCTGCATCTGTGCAGTAATTTTTGTCTGAATGTGGTAGTTCCCAAATGTGCTTCTGATCTTTCGTTAGGTTACAGGAGAATAGTTGAAGTCTCTCCAATCACTATTTGGAACACTGTGCTTGGTGGTTGTGTCCTCTGTGATTGTGGTTTGTTGGGTGCATCAGTATATACATGCTTGGTTATGGCTTGCTTAGTGCAGGAATCACCTGGTGCCAGAATCATAGCAGGCTAGCCATGCCTGATGGGACAAGAGTCTTAAACCTAATAATGTGGGGTTTAAAAAAAAGATAAATAAATAAAAGGACTGAAGGAGCCTTCTCCTAATCAAGAGGCTCTCGGTCCCTGGCTTTTGGCTCCATAAGATGGGGTTATCAAAAGTTTACCACCTCATCCTGTAGGCACCGTACTCAGTCTATGAAAAGAGGCAGGCAATGTGAAACAAAACAACAACAAAAAACAACAAGAAAAGGAGTAAAGCAGATAATGATGGGGTGGTGGTGGTGGGAGAGATGCGGTTGTCTAAAATTGATTATAGTTTACTTGTTCATTAAGAGCAAAAGTGAAACAATTAGCCCAACAGTAATAGATTAATACATGAAATGATATGCTTTAATACTTAATCCGAATTACTGGTTAAAAAATGGTGGAAATGTTTAACAGTAAAAATAAAAACCATTGACAAAGCCAAAAGGTAGAAGTTTAGGGTGACAATGCATGCTACCAGAGACCAGCAGAAAATAGATTTACTTGCAATAGAACATTAAAGAAAGACATCACTTTTTTGCTAGCAGTGGTGGAGTTTTAGTAGGTGTGGTGCTTTGGTATTGGGGAGTGTTGGAAATCAATTAGAAGGCTTTATTAGAGCCAGTCTAGCACTCAAATCAAGACAGAAGCCATAAAGGCCTTGTCTACCTCATCTAGGTTAAAACGTGCTTGTGGTGGCACTGCAATATACTTAAGAGGCTCAGAGACTCAATGACGGTCCATGGGGGAAAGCATCAACTTATGACCTGCGATGCACATAAGAAGCATGTGTTTGTTAGCAGAGACAACGTGAAATAATGGAATATTGTACAAAGAAGAATCGTAATTGCGATGACTCACTAATGATGTTCACCAGAATTAATCCCTGATGAAGTTGTTTTTTGGGAAGATACACATTGGCTGGGCTGACATCGATTGTGAGAAGTGGGGATGGAAACTGAAAAAACTATGCATCTTTATAAACACAAATACTGTGATTGGAATTTATGGGGTGATCCGGCAAGAATTGTAATGTTCCTACATCACAAACAGTTAATTTTGAAATTTCATGAACTCTAATGTGATAAAGGACTGCATGGAATTTTGAGTGATTCCCTCAATTTTTGTACTGTTCACAGACTAATTCCTTAAGGCAGCTGTTCTTAACCAGTGGTCCTAGGACCCCTGGGGGTCCACAACTCCTACTCAGGGGGTTCGGGATTGCTTAGAAAATTAATATTAACAAATTAATAAAGTCTATAAAGATGCAAAATTGTAAAAAAAAAAAAAAATGTTTTTAACTTTCTGTAAATGTCAAGGAATTTGAAATGGGAGGTCAAAATTAAATCAGTACCTTCAGATTGATTCATGGGAGCGGTTCAAGAACATGAAACAGAATATAGTATGGGCAATCTGTATAATCAATTGAAATTATAAGTGCTCCAGTCTTACCATTAAAATAAAACTTTTTTTTTTTTTAAATATTTCATTATTTGTTTCATGAATGCTTGTTTCCGTATTCTTGTGTATTGTTTTGCAGTAAAAAATTATCGGAATTGTTTAGGCCAGGGTCCCCAGAATCAAATATTGATTCAGTTGTGGGTCCATGAATTCCAAGAAAGATTCAGTGGGGGTACCTGGATTCCAAAAATGATTAAGTGGGGGTCCGCTGAAGTCAAAAGGTTGAGAACCGCTGCCTTATGGGGTTCTATGGCAGTTTAACCTCGAATATTAAGCACCATAATTGATATATCACTTGGGATTTGAACCTGTGCTGTGTGTTAGGACCATCACAGCCAGAATTTGTTGTTTATGAGCATTTAAAAATACCTACTGCAGTTGCGGTCTGTGTACAATGCATTTATGAGATTAGAAAAATCTTAGCATGACAAGAAATGTGAAAGTTGAGGGTGCTTTTTATAGGTAAAATATCGTCTTATATGTTGTCATGCATGCACTCCATAGGAGGTGGAATAATACACTAAGTAGCCAACAGCATGTTGGGGAGTCAGATATAGTCCGCTGGCCAGATCCATCAGGTGATTGATCGTGCCTAGCCAATGTCTGAAAGACAATGGTTGACTTGGGTGGTGAGTATTGACCCAAAGCCCACTCTATCCATATCGTAAGCCAGTGGTTTTCAAACTTTTTAATGCCGCGCCTCCTAATGGGAGAGTGGGGAGTAAAAAAAATCCCCTGGGCCCCCCCTCAATTTTTCACAATTATTCTATTAAACTGGCAATGTTTAAATATGTATAGACTTATTTAAAACATTGCAGTTAAGTTCTGTTACCGTTATACAAATGCAATCAAATACATGATTGCCAAACCTATCATTCTGGACAGGCAGGCCTTTCTAACGTGTGAAAGTATCCACAGTGTCATTATTAGAAATGGAGTGGGGGTTTTGAAGAATATTCTTTCCTTTTGACACCTTCTCCCAGCTAGAATATAAATGACAAAAGTTGTTAGTGATGGCCCATTACAGAGCGGCTTACTGACGCTCTTTTTTCTGCTGAAAACAAAGGAATGTTATCAGGATAATGCTTCTTTTGGCCAGAGCCTGGCACCCCACCTGGGATCACTTGAGGCCCCACCCCCCCAGTTTGAAGACCCCTGTCGTAAGCAATAGGTCGTGCAAATAGCTGCTCTGTCAGCCTAGGTCTAAAAATAGTGGAACTCGGTTCTCATTTATACTTGCTCACTTGGATCAGTGTCTTTAATATGCTTTCAAGTAGTGCTGCAGGCTCACAAACTGCACTGATCTTCACAAGGATAACATCAGGCAGTCTTGCGAAGACCACCGTGCTGCGCAGGGAGACAGAAGCAGTACGATAAGGTACTGTATCACTGACCGAGTAATACAGGTGTCAGGTACAGCACCCTTCGGGGTGCCTACTGTTGTACCCAGAGGTGATATAGATATATATATATATATATATATATATATAGTTCCTCGGCCTGTGAACAAGGACGGAAGAGCCCGAAACGCGTCAGGCCATTGAAAGTGATTTTATGTTTGGCGTGGGCGATGCTGCTAAGCTCATTAAAGATGCGGTAACCTGCTGAGAGGCATCTTCATTGAGGGCGACCTTTGTTTGTGGGATTTGTGCGGCGCGTCCAGCCGCGAAGATGCCCGCCGCATGCTATGCGGCTCCACGAGGGCTTCAACATTGAGCCATCGAATGGAGCAGATGGGGCACTTGGTGAGCGGTAGGATGTGCCGCTCGCTCCACACCCGCATTTTAATCAGCCACTTGGTATGTGAATGGACTACTTCACTAACAACGACACACCCACTTGGGTTTTATAACTTTTTGCAGAACTACCTGGCCCAGAAAACCGATCAGTCACATGATACCCACTGGGGGTGGAGTCAATGGCTATTATAACAGGTGACTGTGAGATGACGGATGTTAGTTCCTCGGCCTGTGAACAAGGGCGGAAGAGCCCGAAATGCTTCAGGCCATTGAAAGTGATTTTATGTTTGGCGTGGGCGATGCTGCTAAGCTCATTAAAGATGCAGTAACCTGCTGAGAGGCATCTTCATTGAGGGCGACCTTTGTTTGTGGGATTTGTGTGGCGCGTCCAGCCGCGAAGATGCCCGCCGCATGCTATGCGGATTCACGAGGGCTTCAACATTGAGCCATCGAATGGAGCAGATGGGGGACTTGGTGAGCGGTAGGATGTGCAGCTCGCTCCACGCCCGCATTTTAATCAGCCACTTGGTATGTGAATGGACTACTTCACTAACAACGACACACCCACTTGGGTTTTATAACTTTTTGCAGAACTACCTGGCCCAGAAAACCAATCAGTCACATGATACCCACTGGGGGTGGATTCAATGGCTATTATAACAGGTGAGTGCTAGATGTCGGATGTTAGTTCCTCGGCCTGTGAACAAGGGCGGAAGAGCCCGAAACGCGTCAGGCCATTGAAAGTGATTTTATGTTTGGCGTGGGCGATGCTGCTAAGCTCATTAAAGATGCGGTAACCTGCTGAGAGGCATCTTCATGGAGGGCGACCTTTGTTTGTGGGATATATATATATATATATATATATATATATATATATATATATATATATATATATATATATATATATTAAAAGAAAAAAAAATCAGAGAATTTTAGGGCCCCCAACGATATTTAAAAAGTGGGCGTCATTTAACAATGTATCCTTGCATGAAATGTGTGCAGGGGGACAGACTTATTTGAAAGTGAAATTATCTGTTCAAGAGAAAAATAGCAAATAATAGAGAATGTCAAAAGAGGACAAAGCACAAAAGAAAAACGGTCTATGAAAAACATGGTAAGGAGGAAAAATGAAGCAACTACAGGAAAAGAGCCAATCCTAAAAAGAGCGACTGAAAAGAAGAGAAAAAGAAAATGAGAAAAAGACGCTACAAAAACTTGATATAAGAAGATGAAGGCGGAAGTATAATGCATAACAGAGGGGACAGAACTAAACAGAGGGACTTTCATTGGGAGAAAGAAAACAATGACAATGAATGAGAACGCAAAGATGGTGTGCCAATAACAATCGTGTTTTCAAGTCAATAGAGATAATTAGCTGGGTAAATTTAAGGCCGAGGCTTACATGCCCACAATATCGATTTAGACAGGAGGATCCAGTTTTTAAAAGGAAAACAATGGCTTTAAAAATGATAGTTTTTTTCTCCTACATAAACAATCGTCCACTTAAACGCATTTAATTTCCCTCCATTTCTTTCCTGAAATATTTACTCATAAAAGGTACCACAGTCCTGTGTCTACTGCAATCATGCATTCTAGCAATCCATTAGGTTACTAAAGAGACCCAGCCAGGGGATAATCAGTCAAACCTCACCTATGTTGGAAATCAAACACATTCTTGACAACAGCAACTTTTAGCTGCCATATGTTTGAGCTCATGCTAACTCTGCTTATCGAATGTGCCCTTCAATACAATGGATATGCCCAATAGTTGAATTTTTTAAACCTTTCATGTTCAGCGGAAACGATGCACATTGTTTATATTTATGAAGGCAATCTACGACTGCCTCATGAGATTTATTTATTTAGTGCGATTTTATATAGCGCAAACTTTACCCGAAGGTGTCAGAGTGCTTTACAAAAGGACAAGTTACATTACAAAAGGACGTCAGAGTACATGAGTTACATAAAAGATACAAACAGAAAATCTCTAAATTCACATAAGAATGGTAGTAAGTACAAAAGTATACTACAGATACTAGTGGTTAGAGTTGCATATATACAAGTTGCAAATTCACTCAAGGAAAAGATACAAACAGAAAAACTTTAAACTCACATTAGAATGGTAGTAAGTACAAAAGTATACTACAGATACTAGTGGTTAGAGTTACATATATACAAGATGCAAAATCACTCAAGATTACATTTTAAGAAGCGATTAGGGTTGGACAATTATATATTACATATTTTCAGAGCATGAACTTCTTGCTGTCTTTCAGCCAAGCCTTCAGGTGCTGTTGCACTCACGGGCGGTGGTCTTCTGCCTGGAGGGATCCCCAAGGTGGTGATGGCCCATAGGGGTGGTGGTGGGCGGAGGTTATTGTTACTGTTATCAGCTTTTTATTTGATCGGGAGTCTAGGGTGGGAGGCTCCTTCTTAGACCTCTTCTCCACCAGTTTAAGGTCATTAGAGCTCCCGCTTGCATCATGTATCCCTTGATCAGCCATGTTGGTGGAGTAAGATCTCCCTCGTGAGATCAGCTAAGCATCTGCATTTTTGGCGAGAAGTTAGGCATGTGACTGATACTAGAAACATTTATGATCGGGTATGAATTTGCATCTTGTAGTTTCACAGGATGCTCGCCTCCATTACTGTTGTAAGGGAAATCCTCTTTCTGGTTTGATCTGTGACTCAGATTATTTTTTGCAGGAAATACTTTTCAGACTAAATATAAATGCAAGACCGTTTTCTTCAACAGTTCTTGGTGCATTGGTGGCGAATTGCTACTGCTTGAGCAGGAGCTGGACCAGACGTCAACTCAATACCTAGTGCCAGAGAGAAGAGTGAGGGAGACATGGGTCGAGGACGCCCTGATGCTCAGGTCAAACATGCCTGTCAGTGTCTCATAATTCGTTGCTTGAAATAAGTGTTTTATATTTATTGATTACACACTTTTTCGTTACTTTAATGGTTACAAATAAATAGTCTGGGCAGAAGACGATGGGATGACACTAGTTGGGTAGGATAGTAGGAGTCCATAGTATTGGGAGGTATATTTGTGCTTGTTAAGTTACTTTTTGCAGTTGTATTTTTGCCTTTTCCTCCTTTTCGCTTCTGCTCCTTTGTACAGCTCTCCGATACCCTCTCGGGTCATTGTACAGCTCTCCGATACCCTCTCGGGTCATGTTCTCACTTTATAAAACTTTTCAAACAAATAAATAAAGGTGCGGCTGACTAATAACCACAGAACCAAACCAGGAGGGTTGGGAGGGACAGCATGACTGCCTAGGTCCTTAGCATAGGCTCTATTTGATGTGTGCTGTTGAGAGAGGTGCACAGGTTCAGCTACCCCAGACCTTCGGAGAAGCTCACTGGGTTGTGACCGGAGGTATTCTGACTGCAAGTGGCCAGTGACAAGTGAGTGCACTTTCTATCCTCTCTTCAAAGCTTGAGCTGGCAGCGTAAGCTGTCGGACCCTTCCCTTACAGTGAACCTGAAAACCTTAGTGCCCTCACCACTGGTACGAGCTGCTGTGATAGGTTGCGGACAACCTAAATCTTTCTCCTTGTTAAAAAAAAAAAAAAAAGCAGGTACATTTGGTGAAAATGGGAAGCAGAGAATCTAAGCAAACGTAAGCTCCACCTAGTGTAAATCCCACACATATTATGTACAGATAGTAGGCTAGAAGTGCATATATGTTTACTATGAATTGCGTCAAAGGTACAGAGGAGGATAGAAACAGATGTTTCTCCAAAGAAGCTACCTTTGATAATTATTGTTTAAATAGCCTTAAAAGAAAACCAAAAGAACCTAAACATTTAACATTTTTACAACAATGGCTGGCTTCCTGAACTGGTTATGATGAAGCACGACAATGCTGGCAAGAATATTAAATGAGGGATTTCAGGGGCACCCAAGAAAAAAATTGAGCTAACAGATTAGTCAAATGAGGGATATAATCTCTACTTGCTTCTTTACTGCACTTCTCCATCGCTCTTTGCCTAGATTATTGATGCGGTCTAGTAAGCCAAAAGAGATGATCACCTAGATACTTTGAGTTTTCCCATTTCAGCTGAGGAAGCTGGAGGCGCAAAAGCTGAAGTGCCTATTGGTGATGCAGTGCCAGTGAGTGGACAGGCTGATGGGGGCTCATGCAGGGGCAGCGCAGGTAGTAAGGGTGCAAGGAGATGAAATGAGCACAGCAAAAGTGGCCAGAGCAGTACCACAATCCTTGGCGTGACTGACAGTAGTGCAACATGCTGCAAGGGATGCGGAGAGGACTACCCCCTTTTACCATCTCTAACATGATGATGTTCATGTCTTAGCACAGTTGATGGAATAATTAAATAATTTTGGGTGAAAAATCTGGTCTGAAAACAAAGTGTAACAAATCATGTTTGCTCCTACTGTCAAGTATTGGAGAGGCAATCCCGTTGACTGCCTACAGTAGGCTTGCAGTGAAGGATGGACTCCATTGAGTACTGAGCATAAACATTTACCAAAGTGATCTGATTGAAGGTAATCTGGGGAAAAACGTGGCATCAATTTGCCACTTGATTCACTCTGGAGCGGTCTACCCCTTTCGCCACTGAGATGGGTTGCGGTATCAGAGATGCAGGTGGTGACTGGACTGTTGTACTTTTTTGCAGCTTGTGCTCATAGAAGAATTCTTTAGAGACCTGCTGGCGCTACTTACCTCTGTTTTGGGGCAGGCACAGAGTGGTTATATTCGAACTATGAGCAGCCCTCTCGGCGAGCATATTAGTTGCTCCTAATTAGGAGCTGTTCTATGCAGCAGCATATTTTAAAAGGAGTATTCACTGGCTGGCCACAACCTATAATTCCAAGGGGTAGGAAGTTGTTGAGTACGTAGGGGGGAGCCATAGTAATGGAATGTTTGCTAGGAGCAACAAAGAGACACACCCCGCTCAACATGCTTAGGAGGGTGGCCCGAAGGTGTTGGAAGGGTTATGTACATATAAGAAGTGCACTATCTCTGTGTGCACCAAATTGTCTTTATAGTCCCAGTATTCAGACAGAATATAGAGTTGGAAATGTCGACTTACACAAAAATCAAGTTGGAAATATCGTGACATAAAAATATCGACAGCAAGAATATCGTGGTCAAGAATATCAAATTTAAGGTAAGAAATATTGTTTTCAACAATATAGAAGTCATTAATATCGTTTGCAAAAATAAAGTTGTTTAAAATATCGATTTTTTAATTAGTGTCTTGTATTTTAGTTTATATTTTAAATGTATGTGATGTATGTTTTTTTGTACAAGTATTGTTTGTTTTTTAATAGATGTGTTAATTTTTTTTTAGTAGTTATCAATATTATTTTAATTACATTTTGAGTTTGTTAGTTCCGTAGCGGGTTGTGGATTTATAGGGGAATAGGGTGGAAAGTAATTTAATTATAATAAATTAATGATTTTTTATTTATTTGAGATTTTATAGTGTTAACTGTGGAAAGTAGTTTATTTCCAATTAATGATTAATTGGTTAATTAATATCAATTAATTAATTGGTAATTAATTATGGTAATTGTGTAATTTTCTTTTAGGTGCAGGTTGTGGAGTTTATAGGGGTAAAGGGTGGGAAGTAATTTATATTTAATTAATAATTAGTTGTTCATTTATATTAATTGATTGTAAATTAATTATGGAAATTGTGTAATTAATTTTAGGTGAGGGTTGTAGAGTTTATAGGAATAAAGGGTGGGAAGTAATTTATGTTTAATTAGTTAATTAGTTGATCACTAATATTAATTCATTGTTATTTAATTAGGGTAATTGTTTATATTTTTTGTGTGTGGGTTTTACTTTTATAGGGGTAAAGGCGGGGAGTAAATTAATTTTACTTACTTAATAATTAGTTGTTAAATACTATTAGTTTAATTGAAAATAAGTTTTAATTGTGTAATTAATTTTTTTTTACAGTTTAATTTTAGCTGTGGGTTGTGGGGATTATAGGGGTAAAGTGTGGGAAGTTACTTTTTATGTGCTTTAATTTGTTTTTTAATTAATATTTCTTTAATTGGTAATTAATTATGTTGATTATGTAAGTACATTTTTTTTAAATTTAGATGTGGGTTGTGAATTGTGTGGTGTTATAGGGTAGGAAATCAAAATAGTAAATTTATGTAATAATTAATGTTTTTGTTTCCAAATAATTTCTAAATAAAAATATTTGTTTGAAAATTATTTTTTATTTTATTTAATATAATATTTCTAGGTATTTGTTATATGTATTTAACATTATATGTTTTTTAATTTTTTTAAATATTAAATATATTTGTATTTTAATTTTTAACATTTATATATATTTTTTATTTTTGTGTTTTTAAATATTTTTGTTGTTAATATTTTGTTTGTTTTTAATTTTGAACTGACTGGAGTGAGAATATTAATTGTTACCCCTCCGCAATCCAACACTTTCCCTACTGTTGCACAGATTGGAGGGGGAATAGTAAACTTTATCCCGCCACTATCCAACACTTTCCCTACTGTTGCACTCACTGGAGTAGGAATAGTAATTTTTACCCCCTCCGCTATCCAACACTTTCCCTATTGTTGCACTGACTGGAGTGGGAATAGAAATGTTTACCCCTCCGCTATCCAACACTTTCCCTACTGCTGCACTGACTGGAGTGGGAATAGTAAACTTTATCCCGCCACTATCCAACACTTTCCCTACTGCTGCACTGACTGGAGTGGGAATAGTAATTTTACCCCTCCGCTATCCAACACTTTCCCTACTGTTGCACTGACTAGAGTGGGGAATCTAACATTAAAGATTTTTTAATAGTTTGTTTTAATTTATAATAGCATTTTTTTAAATTAGATTTTATGTTATTGGTATATACATACATACAAATTATATATATATATATATATATATATATATATATATATATATATATATATATATATATATATTCACTGAAAAAACCATAGGTTTTAGGGACAGTTATAGTTAGTTGGACATTGCACTCGTACAAAACCCGTGAAATTCCCCGTTATAGTTAGTTCAGCTAACTATAACTCGCGCCCCGCAATGCACTGCTGATGACGTCACATATAACATCACTCATGACATGGTCAGTGACATCACTGATGACATCACTGATGACATCTCAAATGACATCACTGATGACATCATCCATGTGAAAATTTCATGCATCTTCACACCCTAATATAACTTTTGATACACCCACTCTAAATTACACACTACCATTCTCAAAACCATAGACACTCCAACACCAATAACTACATACCCACTCACTGATTCTTAGGTCTACACACACATCCACTCACTCACCCGTACAGTCACTCATACTTACGGTCACTCAGTACAGGACTATCATATGCACTCATACACCTATATAGACACTCACACACTGCCACTCATCCATAGAGGTACTCACACACCTAGTCAGTCATGCAAATAATTAATCACACTCCCATTTACTCAGATGTACAGTTATACACACACCAGCTCAATTACTCATAAATACTAGCACATTCTTACGCTCTTATACAATCAATGATACAAGCACACACTCATCCATACAGCCACTCTCACAATAACACACTCATTTGTAGCCAATTATGTACTCCAACACACATATATACTACTTTTCACATATGTAGTTACTCACACATGTAACACTGAGATATACATTCACTCACTAACACACCCATACACACACTCACCCACCCACCCATACAGTCCATCACAGATGCACTCTTGAAACCATGCACCCAGTGAATCACCCACTCACACATCTATGCGCAGTCACACACACCCCACCCACACAAACAATCAGGCACCCATACAGATACTCAGACAACAAATCAATAACCCATATAGACACTCATGTAGCTATTCACAAACCCATGAGCCGCTTACACACCAACAGACACACGGATACAGACATTCACACAGTTTAGTCACTAACCCATGCATTCAGTAAGATACATTTAATCACTCACTTATAGAGTCAGTCACGCACCTACTAAATCATCCATTCAGACACTTATACACCCACTCATTCTTCAATACGCCTTTCCCTATATATATTAAACATATTTCAACTTTACAGAAACACACAGTCACTGCATGATGTCATCAGTGATGTCATTTGAGATGTCATCAGTGATGTCACTGACCATGTCATGAGTGATGTAATATGTGACGTCATCAGCAGTGCATTGCGGGGCGCGAGTTATAGTTAGCTGAACTAACTATAACGGGGGAATTTCACGGGTTTTGTACGAGTGCAATGTCCAACTAACTATAACTGTCCCTAAAACCTATGGTTTTTCAGTGAATTTCTAAGGTTTTTAAATGCTAATTTCTAACTATAACGTGCCTGAAACCTATGGTTTTTTTGTGAATTTCAAAGGTTTTGTAAATGACAATTTTTAAATGTATTAATTGTTATATTTATTTTTTTGATACTGATTTACTACATTTTTTAAACTATTTATTTTTAGATATTTTATTTTTTAATTACATTCTAATTACTTTATACATTACAAAATATACTTTCTCAGAAGGAATTACTTTAGTTTAAATACTTTGCAAATAGGCAATAGACTTAAGTACAGTAGTTACAGTTGTTGCAATGGGCAACACAATTTCAAACACAATGCAACATTGAGCTCAATGTGAATTTCTAGTTAAATGCAATTAGTTACTTTATGGGTTACTTTTCTAACCACAGGACTGGATCCTAGATTCAGTCCTGGGACATCTCCTGTAAACAGTTGAGTAAAAGCGTTTTGGTTACAGTAGTGATTTTTAAGGAATATTATTGTATTTTAAAAGTTGACACTTAGAAACTTCTTCACATAGAATTACCAATGTTATCCTATGGGAGGAAATTCACTTAGCAGGTAAGTAGTGTTATCGTTACTTTTTCTTACTCAGTGGTGGATCCTGGATCCAGCACTGGTGCATCTCCTGTAAGCAGTTGAAAGAATGCGTTTAAGTCATACAGGCGATTTTTTAGGAATATTTGTAGTTTGTGAAAATCGACACTTTGAAACTTTTCTGCTGAAAACCAGACAATGGATTCCTATGGAAGGAAATACAAGTTACTGGTAAGTACGGTTAGAATTACTTTTCAGGGTCAGTGCTGGGCTAAAAGATGCAGTACTGGGTTCTCTCCTGATAACAGGTGAGTAAATCGGAATTCGTAGTTCGGCTGATTTTAGAGGAATATTCTAAAGTTCCAAAACTCCACACTTAGAAGAATTTCCAAGTGAAACCAGTCAATGTTAGCCTATGGAAGGAAATTCAAGTTACTGGTAAGTACGGTTAGAATTACTTTTCAGGATCTGTACTGGGCTCAAAGATGCAGCACTGAGGTCTCTCCTGATAACAGGTGAGTAAATTGGAATTCGTAGTTCAGCTGAATATTTGTATGTTTCAAAAATCGACACTTAGAAACTTTTTCAGCAAAAAGCAGGCAATGATATCCTATGGAAGGAAATTCAAGTTACTGGTAAGTACGGTTTAAATTACTTTTCAGGATCAGTACTGGGCTCAAAGATGCAGCACTGAGGTCTCTCCTGATAACCGGTGAGCCCCGCCCCCTCCCTTCACCACTGTGGCGCGTTTTAAGTTGGGGGATTAAGTCCCCTTGAATCATGAGGGTCCCTGGGGTCCAACTAGCCCACCCTGTACCTCCAGTATGCGCCAGGGAGCTGCGTTGCAGAGAGGTGTTCAGAGGCCACGCCCCTTTTACACCTCTCTGCAACGCAGCTCTGTGGCGCTTTCTGGACATACCTGGTGGGCTAGTTGGCCCCAGGGACCCTCAGGATTGAAGGGGATTTAATTCCCCATCTTAAAATGCGCCACGTGGGCCTGTTTGCACACATGTCACCTTTAGCCCCGCCCCTCCCTTCACCACTGTGCAAACGCGCCCCGTTTTAAGTTGGGGGATTAAGTCCCCTTGAATCCAGAGGGTCCCTGCGCAACGAGACTGCTCATGTTTCCAGGTTTATCAAGACTTTCTACAGTACGTGTAGTGAGAGGGGATTCCTTGTACTTTCTAGATCACAGGTATCACTTCTACAACGCAGGTGATACACGTCGCATATGGACGTAGCATTTTTAATTATATTACGGCTCTTCTAACTTGGCCTTGAAAAAGTCCATTTGGACGAAACACGTGTCGGCTGCCGGTTGGATGTTATGAAAATCGTATTTGATTTGGAATAAAGGATATAATAAGAAAAATCAAGACAGTTGTATGGACTTCCTATCTACTAGAGTGGCTAAGAGCCAGTTGCACTGTATTGGACTTCTTTTTGTGCCTCGGCAATTGTGTAATTCATTGCTAAACCTCAAGTGGGATGACCATCTTGGGTGTTGATTTAGCCTCCTAGGAGCAGAGGGAGGCTACATGCCTGGAGAGCACTACAATTCATTTACATTGAGAGAAATTACTTCCCGACGGATAATAAGGGGTGGATGTGCATGTGTGAAATGGCATTTCTGCTCTGTTGCTTTCTTGTGTATTGAGATATATATATATATATATATATATATACACACACATACATACGCAAATTTTTATATAATTTTAAAATTATAAAATAAATTAAAATGAATAGTTTGTTTTAAAGCAAATAGATATTAATTATGTATGTTTAACTTTTTAAGTTTATTTGTTATATTTGTTAAAATGTATATTAAATACACTTAATTTAAAAAAAATGTTATTATTATTTAATATTTATTATATATATAAAAATTAAAAAAATCAATATTTTGTACAACTATATTTTTGACATTGATATTTTCCCCCCGATATTTTTGTACTTACCTGTTTAGGTATAGGGAGTCGATATTTTTGCATTCTGTATTTTTTCATCGATATTTTTTACTTCTATACTTTTTACATTGATATTCTGTCAGTGAACCTATAGTCCCTTGCTGGATGTGTCAATTTAACAATGATCTACAATGTGCATCCCTGGGCAAAGGTGGGGCTACGGGTATAGGACGACGTTTTTGAAGACTGTACTCTACGATCCTTTGATGATCTAAGAGGTATACAATATAGGTCCTAACATTTCTTGTTGTACAATGCATTGGTGAGACAGATGACAGGAACTTGGGTTAACAGGAATTAGGTACCTAGCACTTAAGTATTGTTTCAAGTGATGTTTACGCATGGCCATTGTAGGAATCAGACGTCCATAGGCTACAATACTGCAACAATGTGATAAGCAGAGAGGGCCACTGAAGGAGTGGTGACAGCAGCACCTGCACTGCAAGTCATTTACTGAACAATGTACAAAACTGTTTGAGAAATGTGAAATTAATCTCTAGAAACTCCAGACTAAAATACTTCAAATTCAACTACCTTCACCATACCTATTGGATTATGAAACGCATAGGACATATGTATCCGAAGGCATCCACAACATGTTCTAAACGTGCGATCATGGATGCAGGCTTTTTGTGGTATGCAAAAGACATCTTGGGGAGTTTCAGAAAGTTGACCTGGGTATGCATTCTGTTGTTGCTTGCCATTGGCTTTGTGGTTTGTCACTCACATTTTCTTGCTTTCCATTTGGTGGCTTAGGCTCTCCAGGTTCACTTTGCCCCTTCCATGCCAAAACCTTAATTCCCAGTATCCTTCCGAGAGATCCCTTTCCATAAACAGGCCTTCAAATCTTGTTCTCATCTCATCACATTTGCTATGCATGAAAAACCGCTATTATTAAAAGTCCGCAAGCATATTTGGAATGGAATTTACTGCATGGAATTAGGCGTTTTTGCATTTTACTAAAATTTGACATGCTTCCATTAAATGTTTTAACTACTAAATGGTATGGTATTTTATATGTTTGTAATGTATGTCAAATGGAATCCAGGATCTGAAACCGGTCTTATTTGTTTGTCCAGCTCTATTGTTATGTCGACGAAAGTTGCTGAGACCTTATTTTCTGAAGTTTTGCATATGAACTACAGCAGAGGCTCTCCAGTTGTTATATAATCCTCCTAATGAAATGTTTTGCTTTCAAGTTTTTAACTTTTAAAAATTTGTACTGAATATTTCAATTCGAATTTCTGGCCTTATGATCTGCTAATTTCTGATGGCTTAAATTTTGGGTAGCAACAATTTGTTTGTAAGAACTACTTCTTATGTGTTTTATATTTGTATGTTTTTGCTATATGTGGCCCTCCTAGAAGTTCCAAAACATGAAATAAAAGCCTTAAACTTTAGTGCACTCAACGACAGACATGCTCATATCGATTACACTGCTGAAGCAAGTCTCCACTAACTTATAAGCGAGCACACTCCGCATAAGCATATGAAATATGTACACATTAGTAATACTACACACTGGGTGTATTCACTGACAGGCAAGCACACTTACCAGATTGTGAAGTTCATTTCACTGTTACATGACATATGTGTTACATAGGACGTGTGCGCAGTCGGTAACAAAGTTACACACTAAACCTAGTACCGAAAGACGTCTGCTTGAAGTCCAGCAGGTCGAGCTCCAAATTGCAGCGGTAAACCATTTTTGCATAGAGCGCATCGCAATCAGAAAGCTCTAAGTGCTGAAACCAAGTGAATGTCACTCACTTTATTAGCACCAGAACTCATCGCTGTTTGAATTTCTGATCCTCAGATCCCTGCAGTAGGTGCTGTGATCCACTAACCTACTTAAAGCATTTGCTAAGTTAAATTTCATGAAATGGTTCTAACTATAAAATGTAACCAGTCACTATTTTAAATTTTAATTTGACTAATACACTGTGTGATGTTACCAGAGTAGATTGCATACTATACCAAAAACTCTGGAGAGTAAATACAATTTTGTCCTAAATGGGACGCAATAGTCCTTTCTCCTCCCTGAACATGGAAGTGGCGTGGTTTATGAAAGATGGATTACTGAACCTAGTATTCGGTGTCAGCACCAGGCATGTGGGACACGAGTCCTTAACATGCCATCGTAAGTGATTGTTATGGATGGTAGCTCTTTCAAACTCTGCAGGTGCACTGTACACCGCATGTTCGCGATGTACACACGCGCTCAAAGTACACCGGCTCTAAAGCCGGTAAATTTGGCAAAATTAAAGACAATGTTTGCCCCTCCCTAGCAGCTCTGGGAATCCACTTTAAATTAGATTTAAGCAACGACTGGATACAAATAGTTTTCGTTAAAAATCAATTACAAAGTCGGATAACATTTTGGGTGGAGACCAATGTTTGTGGATAACTTTTTCCAAAGTCTTCTTTGCTACACTTTAGGCACAGAGAGGATTTAACAAAAGTAATTTCTGTGGGTAGGTGTGTGAACGTTTGCGAAACTGCATGTTTTGTGCTTTTGTGTGTGTTGTAATATCATATAGTAGATATTTATCTTCTTATGTAAACACTGACTTGGTTTAATATCTTCTCCCATTTGTATATTTTAGGTGCGTTTTTTTTCCTGCATCATTTAGAAAATATATCAGGCCTAGAGAAATTTACTAGCCCACTTGCTTGTCAGGGCAAGTTATTTTTAGGGCCTACTGACCAAACTGAGAAATAGCAGATGTTATGTTCACTCACAACGTGAATGAGCAATAAAGATGACTTTAAATCTCGTTTTTTTCTTCTCACATTCACTCTACAGTCAGAGGCAGAGGTCAAAAATCAGTTTGTCTTCTTGCATTTACTTTTCTATCTCTAACTGTGAAGTTGGAGGATTTTGTAAAGTCCTGCTGTGCAAAGTGTTTGAAATGAAAGGCTGTAAGATGTCAGGCTTTTTTTCTAACAGCATTTAAATACTAATAAGTGAACTGCACAAACATTTCAAAATATATTTCTTTAAATATAAAAGCACATTTTTGTAATTCTGTGTGATGAAAATACATTTTTTATAGGATGAAAACACCAGAACACTTTACATGATGATATGCAAATTATGAATATTTTAGCTGAAACCAAATTTTCGAACATTGTTTATGCGCTATATAGTTTTAGCAGTAAAACTGCATGTCAGTGGGAAAGTTTACAGCCATTTCAATGGAAAATGAGCTGTCCGTAATTGACCGGGCACTACCACCTCATGCTTTAGTAATATATTTTTTAGAAATCAGTTTTTAAACATGGACCAAGAAATATTCCTGCCCCTACCCTGATGACAATTCTATTAGTAAACTAAGAGGCAAGTCAGGGGTCATATGTAACCTATGTGGGGGCGAGATTCATAATATACATGGAGCAAACATTTAGTTTAATTAATCCAAAAACCTTTTTTGTAGAGCAGAAATGCTGTACTCATAGTTGAAGGTGCTCTTACATGTGATAATAAAGAAAAAGGCGGCTCCATAAAATAAAATATTTGCTTGGGATCACACAATTTGAGACCAGTTTATGGGTCAAGTACATTACAGTTTGGTCCTGTAGATTATTCAAGTTACTAGACATGTAAAATGACAACTCAATCGAGAATACTCTGGGGGTGTTAAGAGGCCAGGATTGGACCTGGGGATGCTTGTCAACTCTCAAAAAACATTCAAATATTTTTTTAAAGAATCATGTACGCACATGTATGCCTGTAAACTTATACACACATCTGTATTCAAGATCCATTTATAATACATGCACATATACGACAGGCCATACCACACAATACAATTATAACCCATACTATACAATGACGAACTATGCCACACTATACAATGACAGGCCATACCATACAATGACAACACATACAATACTATACTATTCTATACAATGACAGGCCATAATATACCATAGAATCCAATGACAGGCCACACCCAACATACCATAGTATGCAATGACAGGCCCTACCATATTATACCATAAAATAACAGGCCATAATGTACCAAACTGTACAATGACAGGCCATACCATATAATAACTAAAAAAAAAACATTGACAAAGCCAATAGATCATGCACAGGCGAGACCTACTGGCTTTCTAACTACTTGTTTTATATATTGTGGCAGTGCCCTGTAGCAGCTCAGATCTTGAATAAAGTGCTCAAATGTGTGGCTAAGGTGATCGGTAGCTCTGTACTGGGGAAGCAAAATTGTGTCTATTAGGTCTAATGACTCATACTAAAAAGACAAAATGTGTGTGCAAATTTAAAGACTTGCCAATGAGCTTGGCGAAAAGGCACATCACTATGACCTAGAAAGCACAGTTTACTCTGCCATCTTGAACTGGCTGAAGGATTTGAAAAGTGGGAAGAGCAGAGTCTGTCGCATTCACTGGACCTTGACTGGTAGGTCGCTCCCCCACCACACAGCTCCGTCTGTGTGCCCTGCTGCTGCCCCTGATTGTGCTCGTTTTTCCTTTCTGTGCCCCCTTGCTGCCCCTGATTGTGCTCGTTTTTTCCTTTCTGTGCCCCCCTTGCTGCCCCTGATTGTGCTCGTTTTTTTCCTTTCTGTGCCCCCTTGCTGCCCCTGATTGTGCTCGTTTTTCCTTTCTGTGCCCCCCTTGCTGCCCCTGATTGTGCTCGTTTTTTCTTTCTGTGCCCCCTTGCTGCCCCTGATTGTGCTCGTTTTTTCCTTTCTGTGCCCCCCTTGCTGCCCCTGATTGTGCTCGTTTTTTTCCTTTCTGTGCCCCCCTTGCTGCCCCTGATTGTGCTCGTTTTTTCCTCTGTGCCCCCTTGCTGCCCCTGATTGTGCTCGTTTTTCCTTTCTGTGTCCCCTTGCTGCCCCTGATTGTGCTCGTTTTTTCCTTTCTGTGCCCCCTTGCTGCCCCTGATTGTGCTCGTTTTTCCTTTCTGTGCCCCCTTGCTGCCCCTCATTGTGCTAGTTTTTTCCTTTCTGTGCCCCCTTGCTGCCCCTGATTGTGCTCGTTTTTTTCCCCTTTCTGTGCCCCCTTGCTGCCCCTGATTGTGCTCGTTTTTTCCTTTCTGTGCCCCCCTTGCTGCCCCTGATTGTGCTCGTTTTCCTTTCTGTGCCCCCTTGCTGCCCCTCATTGTGCTAGTTTTTTCCTTTCTGTGCCCCCTTGCTGCCCCTCATTGTGCTAGTTTTTTCTTTTCTGTGCCCCCTTGCTGCCCCTGATTGTGCTCGTTTTTTTCCCTTTCTGTGCCCCCTTGCTGCCCCTGATTGTGCTCGTTTTTCCTTTCTGTGCCCCCCTTGCTGCCCCTGATTGTGCTCGTTTTTCCTTTCTATGCCCCCTTGCTGCCCCTCATTGTGCTAGTTTTTTCCTTTCTGTGCCCCCTTGCTGCCCCTCATTGTGCTAGTTTTTTTCCCTTTCTGTGCCCCCTTGCTGCCCCTGATTGTGCTCGTTTTTTTCCCTTTCTGTGCCCCCTTGCTGCCCCTGATTGTGCTCGTTTTTCCTTTCTGTGCCCCCCTTGCTGCCCGATTGTGCTCGTTTTTCCTTTCTGTGCCCCCTTGCTGCCCCTCATTGTGCTAGTTTTTCCTTTCTGTGCCCCCTTGCTGCCCCTCATTGTGCTAGTTTTTTCCTTTCTTTGCCCCCTTGCTGCCCCTCATTGTGCTCGTTTTTTCCCCTTTCTGTGCCCCCTTGCTGCCCCTGATTGTGCTCGTTTTTTCCTTTCTGTGCCCCCCTTGCTGCCCCTGATTGTGCTCGTTTTTCCTTTCTGTGCCCCCTTGCTGCCCCTCATTGTGCTAGTTTTTTCCTTTCTGTGCCCCCTTGCTGCCCCTCATTGTGCTAGTTTTTCCTTTCTGTGCCCCCTTGCTGCCCCTGATTGTGCTCGTTTTTCCTTTCTGTGCCCCCCTTGCTGCCCCTGATTGTGCTCGTTTTTCCTTTCTGTGCCCCCTTGCTGCCCCTCATTGTGCTAGTTTTTTCCTTTCTGTGCCCCCTTGCTGCCCCTCATTGTGCTAGTTTTTTCCTTTCTGTGCCCCCTTGCTGCCCCTGATTGTGCTCGTTTTTTTCCCCTTTCTGTGCCCCCTTGCTGCCCCTGATTGTGCTCGTTTTTTCCTTTCTGTGCCCCCCTTGCTGCCCCTGATTGTGCTCGTTTTTCCCTTTCTGTGCCCCCTTGCTGCCCCTGATTGTGCTCGTTTTTCCTTTCTGTGCCCCCTTGCTGCCCCTCATTGTGCTCGTTTTTCCTTTCTGTGCCCCCCTTGCTGCCCCTGATTGTGCTCGTTTTTCCTTTCTGTGCCCCCTTGCTGCCCCTCATTGTGCTAGTTTTTTCCTTTCTGTGCCCCCTTGCTGCCCCTCATTGTGCTCGTTTTTTTTCTCCTTTCTGTGCCCCCTTGATGCCCTGATTGTGCTCGTTTTCCCTTCTGTGCCTGTTTCCCGCCGCTGCGCCCCTGCGGCCCCGCCCCCTCACTGCCCATTCCCTGCCCCATTCCCTGCTCCTCCCTCCCACCTCCCCATTTATGGCGGCCGCTGTGCGGGCGCGCAGCGGACGTGCGCAGCGGGGCCGAAGGCGCGCCTTAGGCAAGCCCGTCTGCGCCCGTCCGCGCCGTGACCGCGCCCAGCTCCAGACCCCCTGGTCCGGGCATCCCCGCGCCCGCCACATCAACAGACGCCGATACGACGCCAGCACCCTCCACGCACTCAACCCCGGAAAAGATCACGCCTGCTACCAGGCCACCCCGAAGCGCACCCAAGGGCCCTTCACCTGCCGGAACTGCAGCTTCGCCAGCACCCGCCCCGCCAAACCACCGCCCAGGAAAGAACCCAACTACCTCAGATGCATCCTCCTCAACACCCGCTCCGCCCGCAAACACGCCATCGAACTCTGGGACCTTCTCGACTCAACCTCCCCAGACGTCGCATTCCTGACGGAGACCTGGCTGAATCCCGCTTCAGCCCCCGACATCGCCATTGCCATCCCGGACGGATACAAGATCACCCGCAGGGACCGCACCAACGGAGTCGGAGGAGGCATCGCCATCGTCCACAGGAACACCCTTAGAGTCTCAACCAACACCGACGACACCCTCAGCACCGCCGAACACATGCACTTCCAGATCCACAACGATCCCAACACCACCCTCAGAGGAACCCTCATCTACAGACCCCCGGACCCCGACCACAGTTCAGCGATTCCATCGCTGACTTCGTCAGCACACACGCCATCGCCTCCACGGACTACATCCTCCTCGGGGACCTGAACTTCCACCTCGAGAACAACAAGGACACCAACTCCACCACCCTGATCGACAACCTCGCCACCCTCGGACTCAGACAGCTTGTGACTACACCCACCCACGCCGCCGGCCACACGCTCGACTCCATCTTTTCCGCAAGCCCACACGTCTCCTTCAACCACACCTCCGAACCCCACTGGACTGACCACCACTGCATCCACTTCACCTACAGGAAGCCCACCACGCACCAACGCACCGAACAAATGCCTCACCGCTGCTGGAGCAGAGTCACGGAAGACCAGCTAACCACAACCCTCGCCCTGAGCCCACCCGCCGAACCCTCCGACCCAGACACCGCCGCCCGCAACCTCAGACAGTGGATAGATGACTGCGCCAACACCCTCGCCCCGCTCAAGAATCCACCCAACAGCCACACCAGCAAGAAAGCCACCTGGTTCACCGAAGACCTCCAGGCCTCCAAACGAACATGCCGAAAACTGGAGAAGATCTGGCTCCACGAACGGACAGCGGACAGCTACGCCGCCCACAAGAGCCCCACCCGCAGTCACCATCACCTCATCAGATCCGCCAAAAGGGCCTCACTCAAAGACCGCCTAGACAACAACGCACACAACAGCAAAGAGCTCTTCAACATCGTGAAGGAACTCTCCAACCCCAGCTCCAACACCAACGACATCCAGCCGTCGCGAGACCTGTGCGACTCACTGGCCACCTTCTTCCACCGCAAAATCGCCGACATCCACGACAGCTTCAACACCACGACCGCCCCGGCAACCACCGAGACCACTGCCCCCACAACCACCAACCGCCTGCTCTCCTGGACCAACATCAACGACGAGGACACCAGCGAGATCATGAACACCATCCACTCCGGTTCACCGCTAGACCCATGCCCTCACCACATCTTCAACAAAGCCAGTACAGCCATCGCGCCCCATCTCCGGAAAATAATCAACATCTCCTTCGAGACAGCAACCTTCCCGGAAAGCTGGAAGCACGCTGAGATCACCGCCTTACTCAAGAAACCCAAGGCAGACCCCAAGGACCTCAAGAACTTCCGACCCATCTCTCTGCTCCCGTTCCCCGACCTGCTACCTCGAGGAGAACAACATCCTGGACCCTTCCCAGTCCGGCTTCCGCAGCAACCACAGCACCGAAACCGCCCTCATCGCCGCCACCGATGACATCAGGACCCTGCTAGACAACGGAGAAACAGCAGCCCTCATCCTCCTGGACCTATCAGCCGCCTTCGACACGGTCTGCCACCACACACTACGAACACGCCTTCACGACGCCGGGATCCAAGAGAAGGCCCTGGACTGGACCACATCCTTCCTTTCCGGCAGAACACAAAGCGTCCGCCTCGCCCCCTTCCGATCCAAGGCCACCAAGATCATCTGCGGCGTACCCCAAGGCTCCTCCCTCAGCCCAACGCTGTTCAACATCTACATGGCACCCCTCGCCCACGTCGCCCGACAGCACAACCTCAACATCATCTCCTACGCCGACGACACCCAGCTGATCCTCTCCCTCACCAAAGACCCTCACACCGCCAAAGCCCACCTCCACGAAGGAATGAAGGCCGTCGCCGAATGGATGAGGACCAGCCGCCTGAAGCTGAACTCGGACAAGACGGAGGTCCTCATCCTTGGTTCCAACCCTTCAGCCTGGGACGACTCCTGGTGGCCAACATCACTGGGAACAGCCCCGCCACCCACCGACCACGTACGCAACCTAGGGGTCATCCTCGACCCCACCCTCTCCATGACTAAGCAGGTCAACGCCGTTTCCTCATCCTGCTTCAACATCCTCCGAATGCTCCGCAGGATCTTCAAGTGGATCCCCACCGAAACAAGAAAAACAGTCACCCAGGCCCTCGTCACCAGCAGGCTGGACTACGGAAACGCCCTCTACGCAGGAACGACGGCTAAGCTCCTGAGACGGCTGCAACGCATCCAGAACGCCTCTGCACGTCTTATCCTCGACATCCCCCGACGCAGCCACATCACACCCCACGAGAGACCTGCACTGGCTCCCTGTCAACAAGAGGATAACCTTCAAGCTCCTCACCCACGCACACAAAGCACTCCACAACTCCGGACCAGCCTACCTCAGACGACTCAGCTTCTACACCCCCACCCGCCAGCTCCGCTCGACCAGCCTCGCCCTCGCCACAGTCCCCCGCATCCGGAAAACGACCGCCGGCGGCAGATCCTTCTCCCACCTCGCCGCCAAGACCTGGAACACCCTCCCCACCAACCTCCGACAGACCCAAGACCTACTGGCCTTCAGAAGACTCCTCAAGACCTGGCTCTTCGATCAGTAGCAGCACCACCCCCCTCTTCCCCCAGCGCCTTGAGACCCTCGCGGGTATGTAGTGCGCTTTATAAGTGACATGATTGATTGATTGATGGACCTCAGAAATTGAGAGGAGAAGGTTTGGAATTTAAATTGTGGGACTCCTATTTGGAGAAGTTAGAGGCTAAGTTGGATACCCAGCTTCCCTGGAAAAACTGTTTATTCATGTATTTTCAGTTGTTGGTGACTAACATGCCGGATGTATCTGGAGTACGTTTAGGAGAGATGCACGTGGACAAAATGTATGCTGGTACGCCTGCCTGCTTAGTGTGGTCTGGTGACCCCTCACTTGCGACATGTTCTGTGGTGGTGACAATTGAGGCAATAGACTCCTGTGTTTGGATTCATGGTTCATAGAGTAATACATGTTTGGTTTTAAATGCTCCCAAGTAATGATGGCCGTTTTCTCATTTGGGAAGTGATTGCTAATATAACGTATTTCTGATTATCTGTTGCAAAACTACATTAAATACATACTGCTTTAATTGTTAGTGTGTAAATAAATGTACATAAAAAGTACAAAAGGATATAAAAATCTGCCAGAGAAACTAACATGGTGATCAGTACCTCACAATTCTGATGCACATGCTCAAAGCAGTCAGGAGCGTAGTCTGACTATTACATAGGACACTCTTGAACCAACTGATAAACGATGAGCTAAGGACCCATAATGTATACCCCAACCAAGAAGATATGCCCCATTCCCGATGATGATGACCATGCTTACTTCAATACCCACCCAGATGCCCTTATGCCATTCAGGCACATACTGGCCTGAAAAATAGAGGTAAGTTCACCACATGTCCTATGGTCTCCCTTTCAACCTCCTGAATATCTCAGGACAAGTGACCAAAATTTGGGAGATTCCCCAGGAATGTAAATAAGAATTGCAAACAGTTTCTAAATGTTACATTCCAAAATTAGCTGATGTACACTAATTGTTCTCATTATACCTTGAGACATCCAAGGCAGGTTGATGATCAAGGCTAACTGAAGAATACAAAAAGGTGATGGATGGACTGCTTGAATTAATCTCAGCCACTGGTTATTGGATGGCTCATCTGAAGGTCTTTCTTTTGCCCACCATGTCACCTTAGATTAGAACCAGCCACATGCAAGTCAGCTTTGGTCCGGCTCCAGTTCAAGCATTCCACCTATCACTATTTTGGTTACTTCAAGGCTAACTAGCTACAGCATGCCCCTATGTACAATGATACATTAGTCTTCCCTGAGGAGATCTTATTGAATACAATAATGGAGGGTTGCCCTCCTTACAGAAACTGGACCAAAATTGAAACTTGTAAACAGAATAAGGGTGAATCACCAGCTGAGTTAGTTCATTGAGTGAAGGATATTTTTGACTGGCATTCAGGTATTGTAATCATTGCTCAAACTGCGTAAGAAATAGTGGGGGCAGCTTTTATTTAAGATGCAAGAACTAATGGGAATGTGTGGGTTGGCAAAATAAGAATTTGTCTGAATCGGTTCCGTAGCTAATCAATGTGTAGCTGTTTGGTAAAGAAATAAAGAATCCACTGAAACAAAATGGAAGTTTTTACAAAAGAATCCTTTCAGTAGATGGTGAGAGGAAGGACACAGGAGGACAAGAAAGTGGAAGGCCAGGGAGTTTAGGGAGAATTTACTGCACCTGGTAACACCTCCTATGGTCAGTTTGGACTATGGAAAGGAGGCTGCCCAAATCAATTTCAGGGTGCACACATTCTGCATGAACAGCCCATCTTCACTCCCTGTGTTCCTTCAAATAGGTGCTAACATTTTTAGGACAGCCTGGAGGGACTCGGCTGCTTTGTACACTCTTTGATCTCCATGTATCAGAAAAGGCCACACAGACAATGTATCATTAATGGAATGTCCACCTCAGGCCATATTGGTTCTGGCGCTCTTCAATCCACCCTGAAAACTTCTCATCCTCGCTTGGTCAAACAACTGATGTAGTTGATATTGAAAGCACAAGTGTTCCACACCCTGCTACCAGTCCTAGATCTATTTCTTTGGGTCGTATTACAGATCAAAAAGCCTTCCTTCCAAATCCCACCTCTCCTGCTCACTCGCTGGGGAGTGACCATCTGTGTAAACTCACTTGTGCTGTACTGTGTATTGCACTTATAAGGTCTCAAATATTCCAATTTAAAATAAAAATGCGGTTTTATTTGTGGTATATGAAACTGAATGGTCCCCCCTTCTACCAAAACAGATAGAATTGTTTTTCCTGAGAAATTATGTTTTACCACAAATTTCTCCATAAATGTGGTCCAAGCACAAAAGTGGTGTAGGCTGTATTTTGGCAACTCATCCTATTAATTTTTTATTTTTTTATTTAAAATCAATGGAGTATGAAAAAGCTTCCCAGCATACCAAAATACCATCTCCGACCGAATGCGAATTGTGCAAGAACAGTGAGCCTTTAATGGTGTTACCCAGTTTCTATGATGTATCAAATCTAGCCAGTATTCGTCCATGCATTCTACCCACGGTCAACATTTTACTGTTGTTGATTTGAGTTCTGCTTTCTTTTCTATTTGCGTACTTCCTGAGAGCCAGTTTTCTTACAAGTCCCCATTCAGCCGCAGCTCCCAAGTTTTATGGGACTCTGCTTTCTCAAGGGTATACATAGTCACCTTTTGTATTTTTACAAGCACTTAAGAAAGATTTACACAATTTGTCTTTTTAGTGTGGTTATATCATTGTACAAAAAAACAATACGACGTACTGGCAGCATCTGATTTGGCAGACCAGTGCAAATGTGATTTGTTGCATCTGCTCATGAACTATCAAAATGCGGGCACAAAGCATCAAGAGAAAAGTTAGTTCTGTTTGCCCCTGGTTCAATATTTAGGTCCAGATCCCTGTGCAGCAGAGAGGCACCTGTCTGCTTATTGCATCTTGGACATTCTTAAGCTACACATCCAACTACTGTATCTCAAATATGCACTGGCATGTTGTAACGGTAGGCTTCTATTGTTAATGATGGATTGTGGGTTATGCCAACACTGCAAAACCTCTTCAAGATTCTACAAAAAAGGATAAGTCTGAAGATTTGCCTCGGTCACTTCAAGGAGAACAGTATTTTTTTTCTCTGAAAAATACACTCTCCTCTGCCCGGCTTTGTACTTGCTCGATAATACGAAGCCTTTTACTGTGTACTACTATAAAGTTAGTGTCTCACCCTTGATGACACAAAAACGTGATGCTAAAAAGAAACAAATTGCTTATTCTTCTTCTGCGCTTGATGCTGTGGCAGCAGAACTGTCTCCATGCCTGCATGCTGTGGCAGCAGTCGCCCACCTTGTTGAAGTGTCTGAAAATATTGTTCTTGGCTCAGCTCTTACTTTACTTCATGCTGGGGTTGCATCAGTATTACTTACTATAACACAATAGCTTTCAACATCCAAGTGACAGAGTATTAAATATTTTTGCTTTCTGCATTTCCCATTGCCTTGGTTAGGTGTCCTGTGCTAAACCCAGACTTGCTGTTCCCTGCGTAACTTAATGCATAGCCGCACAATTGTTTCCTTACTACTGTCCATCTCACAAAATGCTACATATAGATCATTGATTCACCTTTGCGTGTGATGTTACATATTATGTTGATGGTTCTTACGTTAGGAATAATGAGGGAATAGCTAGTTAGAGGATATACTGTGTGAACCTTACATTAAATAGTTGAGAGTAGATGCTCAATTACATTCTGCTCAAGTTACAGAGCTAATTACTTCGAGTTTTGCCTGTATTCTAGCTACACAGAAAATTGTCAAAATATGCCTTCGGATTGCTCCTGATTTAAGCTTCTATGATGACAGAGGATTTCCTTACTTCTTTCTGCAGGTAGTCTAAAATCTATGTAATTGGATTGCCTGATGCTCTCCAAATTCACAGGGGAGGTAGCGATTGCGAAGTGTGCTGCCCACCAAAACTTCTAGTATGGCCTGTCCAATGGGAAAGCTCTTGTTGATAATGCTGCTGAAATAATACTCTGTCCTCCAACTCTGAATGGATGGATCCTGGAAGCAGGCCAAGCTAGGGTACCTCCCATGCAAACTTACAAGATCTTGCCACCATACATGAGCATACACCAAAAACCAAAAAGGCAATTTAAACAAGATACGGGTTTCAGCCATCCGGATGGACCGAGACAAGGTTGATAAAACGGTTGCTCCTAGAATACGGTTACCCAATTTATCTTATCTGCATCATGTATTGCACATCAGTCAAAGTTACATGATCTGTTCACCATATTTTCCCTTCATTGCCCATTAATGTTGGTACTCATGTATGTGCATTTATGTCAAGCCTACAATTTTGGTAATAGAATCAAAACCACCTGAGCTGCCCATCAGGAGTGTACTGCCCTCATTGTGTAGTGGGCACTTCCTTGGGAGGCTGAAATGTTTGAGGCGGGTTTTGCATGACCTATCGTGGCTGGTACCACTCTGTCTTTTCACAACAGCAATTCTTTTTGTGGCTAGCCGCCTTTTGCTAGGCATCCCATGTTTTAATAGTGGCAGCGACCATTTCAAAAACTTTGTGTGAGCTGCTAGTGCCCAGCAATGCACATGAACAAAAATTAACAGACTGGATACTTCCACTCAACCAGCTCATGCACCTACTGAGCACCTCGGGTCACGCCTGGTAGAGCCCTCTAGTGACTAACCAAAGTGGGAGTGGGGCACAAAGCCACATGGACTTACTGTCTTTGATCATCCTTTTGTCTTCAATTAAAAAGATAAGCACTGACATGCAGAGGCTTGCTGGGGGGGCACTTTATGTGAATGGGCGATTGATGCACTGTTAATCTGGACTCCTCCTTTGACATGAAAAACGTTAACCAAAACTGCATTGAAAAGCAGTATCTTTGGAATTTATTACAAACATCACACCATAAGAACAGCAGATGCCGCTTAAGTGAGAAAAAGTCCCCCAGTGTCCTTCAATACAGCTCTTAAGATGGCATTTTTGTACATGGGCCTCATTTTTTCACTTCTTCATTTTGTATCACTTCTATAAGGGCCGAAGATTTGGGTTTCAGGTGGATTTTCAGGGTAACGTAAAATATACCTTTTTAAAAAGTACACAACATGAACTTTGTTGCATTTTTGTGTTTCAAACTATATATTTGATTTCCCTCCACTTTATAGCACACTTGAAAACAAGCATCGGCAAAGCCAATAGTTCTCGACTATGCAATAGCTATTGGAAATGTGTTTTAGCCGTGTTCTACACCAGTGTGGCTGCTGTTGAGCACGGCAAAAAGTTAGTGGTGTAGGGTGGGGTAGATTGTAGTGGGGTAGAGTGGGATAGATTACAATGGAGTAGAATGGGGCATATTGGAGTGAGGTAGATTGGGTGGAGTAGAGTGGGGTAGATTGGATTGAGGTAGATGGGAGTGGGGTAGATAAGTGGGGTACATTGAGTGGAGTGGGGTAGATTGGCGTGGGGTAGAATGGATTGGGGTGGGGTATATTGAGTGAAGTCGGGTAGATTGGAGTGGGGTAGATCAGGTAGAGTGGAGTGGGGTAAATTAGGGAAGAGTGGAGTGGGGTAGATTGGGTGGAATAGAGTAGGGTACATTGGAATAGAGAAGGGTAGATAGGAATGGAGTAGGGTAGATTGGGGGTAGTTTGCAGTGGAATGGAGTATATTGGGGTAGAGTGGAGTGCAGTATATTGGAGTGGTTTAGGCTGGGTGGATTAGAGTAGGGTGGAGTGCTATAGATTGGAGTGGAGTAAGGTAGATTGGAGTTGGATAGATTAGCGTGCGCTAGTTTGGAGGGGGTAGATTTGGGCATTTTAGAATGGGGTGGATTGGAGTGGGGTGGATTGGAGTGGGGTGGATTGGTCTGGGTAGAGTTAGGTAGATTGGAGTGGAGTAGATTGGAGTGGGGTTGTAAGAAATTAGATTGCTGGTTGGGGGTGAGGGGGTGAAACCCTTCTCAGTTATTTTCAGGGTGAGATCACAAGCTCACAGGCTCTTGCCGACCTAACTTTGGCCCCAGTGGGCTGTTCAATGATGTTTGTTTGACGTTTCTAGCAGGGAATGAAATAAATATCTGCCTTCTCATTCAGAGAATCAGACCATCCGGGAGAGCTGTAATCTCTATAACTGTTATTGGAAGAGGTCCTGTCCAGTTGTGAGGTTTCTCCCTTTTGGATTGGAACAACTATATGCCATTCAGTGGTCCTGCCGCATGGAGGCAGGGCCCATTGGGTCATGTGTTATAGTTTGCTGCCCCTGAATTGAGACAGTATCCTGGACACTTGTTACCTCTGGTAGACTCCCCTCCCCCCTCCTCGCCCCCCCCCCTTGTGTTGGTTTTTATTTCTTTTGCACCCTTTAGAAGCTGTGACAGCTTCTTGGGCCTCCCACTGAAACGTGCGTTGATGCTTACCAAGAAGTGGACCCAAAGACTGTGGAAGGTGATTTATAAATTTAACTGGGGCAGCTGAATATTATACGGTTTGTATGCAAAATTATTCACCGAACGTGTAATATTGCACATTTGACTATAGATATTTGATGTAGGTTATTTATACTGATGCATCTATCTTCTATGCGCCTTGGACTATTAATGTTATGAGTATCCTATATCTGTATGAAGCTAACTTTGATAATTGACATCTCTGGTTTTGTTGATCTTGGGTCTTTGAAGCGGATTGGATTTTAATTCATGTGTCTGTATGTAACAAGGCTGGGACATGTGTAGTATGAATGCGATGTGTGAGTATGATTGAAGGTATGTTGGTAGTGGGGTGTGAGTAGGTTTCCAGTGAGGATGCATACTGTGATTTATGTATGTCAAATCACTGGTTTTTGTTTGTATGTATATGACCTAAGTTGTTTAGCTACATTCATTTAATATATTGATGAAAACAAATCTAGGTTTTTGGATAAACTGTATGTCTTTTCAGATAAATAATCAGAGTGAAATGAGTAATCTTTGAATCACGAGGCTCAGTTGCAACTTTATAGGCGCTTCAAGATATACAGGAATTACACCCATATTGTCTATCTAGTGGACAGGGATTTTGCTTTTGTTGTGAAGTCACAAGGGAACCATAAATTAACCTGTGCATAACCCTCGGGTAGCTTGGCACAGAGCAGTCAGGCTAAACTTAGATGCAACGTGTAAGGTATTTGTGCAACACTTCAAACAGTAACACAGTGAAAACACACCACAGAAAGATCCCACAACAGGTTTAGAACAATAGAGTGGTTTTTAATAAATGAAACAAGACCACAATGACAAAAATCCAATTTGTAGAACCAGAGTTCGGAATTTAAGATTTTAGCGTATAATAGTGCGAAAAAACACAAGGATCCAACAGCTGCTATCTGGTTGTGTGAAACTGGGAGAATGTCACAAGTTCAGGCTGACCGTGACGGAGCGCAGGTTGATACAGGGACTAGGTTAGCGCAGCTGATAAGTTACCTTCTCAGTCCAGCACCAAGAGTCCTGTTCATGGTAAAGGGGGCCCCGGGGAGCAGAGAAGCGTCGTGGACGGTCATCGTTGTAGCAGGAAGGGCAGGCCGGTTGTCGCTGTAGCGCGAGGATTCTCTTGTGGTGAGCTGTCGGGCCAGTGCTTCGCTGTGTCGCTCCACATAAGCGGTTGATGCTGTAGTGCAAACAGTCAGGCTGATGGAACTTCGTGTTGCTGGGATGTGCGAATGTCAAGGATTCAGCAGCACTGGGCCAGTTCGCAGTTGTGAAGATCCCAAAAACATCAATTCAGCCTCTCTGAGGCCACACCAAGGGCCCAGGACCTGAGTGGGCACCACTTGGGGATCAGGGCTTGCTCCAGCTGGATCCGGGTGCTGGTGCAGGTGGTTGGGACTCTGTTATGTCCCTCTGACTCAGAACAGAAGCCCAGCAGACTAGCCTTTGGAGTCACTCTGGGAGTCCTGGGTTCAAGGGGTGTTGGTCCAGTTCTTTTCACCAGGCAAAAGGGCAGCAGGTCGCAGGTCAGCACAGCAAAGCAGCAGCACAGCAAGGCAGCAGCACAGCAAGGCAGCAGTCCAGCCGGGCAGCAATCTGGCAGTGTGGAAGTCCTTCAGCAGCTCAGCAGTCCTCCTTCCTGACAGAGTATCCACAGGCCCAGAAGTGTACTGAAGAGTTGGTGTCTGAGGTCCAGTATTTTATAATTAGTTGTACCTTTGAAGTCGGGGAGAAGCTACTAGAGGTTTCCTTATGAAGTCCCCAGGCATCCTGACTGCCCTGGCTCCAGACTAACTACAGGGGGTATGCAGCCCTTTGTGTGGAGGCAGGACACAGCCTATTCAAGTGTAAGTGAGGCTGTGTCCAGCTCCTCCCTCCCATCCTGCCAGTGATGGCCCATCCAGGCACACCTAAGCTCCCCATTGTGTGTGGCTGTCTAGGAGGAATAAACAAAGCATAACTGTAAGCTACACACAGTCATGTGACCCAGGGACAGGCTACAGGCACTAAATGGATGAAGCAGGAAAACGCCAACTTTCTAAAAGTTTGTAAACCAAAGGAGGCTTGGGTCCGTATGCTACCTAGATTGGACCACTTCAATTTTTAAACACACAAGGTATCTAGATAGCTCAATTAAACAATTGCTACACAAAACAAGCCTGAGTCCTTAATTCAGAAGCCTGTGTGATTTATTTCACTTTTCTTTTTTTAATTTAAAAAAAAACGGGATTGTTGCATTTTGATCATGTCAACATATCGGGCAACACTTTCTTTTTAAAATCATGAGTAACAAATACAGTGATAAAGTACATAACAAACAAATAATGAAACAAAACAGTAAACGAGAATAGCGTGTCAAAACATAGCAAAAAGTATAAGACCAGTCCATTACTACATTTGGAAACACTGGGCGGAAAATTATGATTCAACAAAAAATGTCTTTTTAATCCTGCCAGTGTTTTTGGCTCTGGGAATTATAGTTTTTTAGGGGGTGTTGTCAAGAGGAGAGAGGGGTTGGTGCAAGGATTCTCTCGTGGCACACCCTGTAAGTGCCTTATCCCAAGAGCTGTAGTCAACGCGTTTCAAACCCCATCTTGTTGGGGGGTTCCCATCAGGACCTGGACTTGGTCGCGTCAACTTATATCGTTTTATCTTTTGAGGGTACAGGAGGGCTCAATGAAAATCCTTAACAACTCTTCAAGCTGAGGAGCGGAAGTTGATTTTTAATACGCATCCATCTTCTGTCTGTATTAAACAGATCTTGTGTGTTTGGACATCCTGCTTCGTTGTAAATATTCCACCTGTAAATGAGGATTCTCTCACAGAGAACGTTGCGGGCTTATGTTCTGTTTGGTTCTCAGTAGTGACTTCCGGCTCAGTTAACCAGTTTTGTGTAGCAATTGTTTAAATGAACTTTCTAAAAGTAGCATTTTATAAATTGTAATTTCAAATCCAACTTCACCATAATTTAGGATTTTTCATAACAATTCAAAAGACACCACACATGAACTGGATACCTGCTCCCATGTGCAAATTAAATCTTATTAAATGTAATAAGGTAACTTTAATATTATCTTTTGGGAGAGGTAGACCTTGAAGGAGTGAAAAACGAATTTAGGAGTTTTTCACTACCAGGACATGTAAAACTTAAAAGTACATGTTCTACCTTTTAAAAACACTGCACCATGCTCTCCTGGCTGTCCAGGGCGTACCCTATTGGTGACTTACATGTATAAAAAGGGAAGGTTTGGGCCTGGCAAAATGTTTATTTTGCCAGGTCGACATGGCAGTTTAAAAACTGCACACACAGCCTGCAATGGCAGGCCTGAGCCATGTTTAAAGGGCTACTTAAGTGGGTGGCACAATCAGTGCTGAAGGCCCTGTCGTAGCATTTAATTTACAGGCCATGGGCACATGTAGTGCCACTTTACTAGGGGCTTACAGGTAAATGAAATATGTCAATTGTGGATATGCAAATGTTACCATGTTTTAAAGAATGAGCACATGCACTTTAGCACGAGTCCTAAGGCCAGCAAAAATGGGATCAGTAAAAAATGGCAGAGGAAGGTAAAAAGTTTGGGGGAAGACCACCCTAAGGTTGACAGGTCTAACAGGGATAGATTATGGTAGGGTAGATTGAGGCAGGGTATATTGGAGTGGATGGGGAGTAGTGAATTAGAGTGGAGTGAAGTCGTATGGGGTAGATTGGAGTGAAGTCGAGTGGGGTAGATTGGGGTGGAGATGGGTAAATTGGGGTGGGGAGGAGTGGAGTGGGGTAGATAGGGGTAGAGTTGGATAGATTGGAGTGGGGTAGATTGGGAGTGGAGTGGGGTAGATTGGAGTGGGGAGATTCAGAATGGAGTGGGGTAGATTGGCGTGGCACAGATTAGGGTAGATGTGGGGTAGATTAAAGTGGAGTTGATTGGAGTGGGGTGGATTGGTGTATTAGAGTAGGGTAGATTGGCGTGGGATACATTGGAGTGGAGTGGGTGAGGTAGATTGGGTGGAGTGGATTGTATTAGAGTGGAGTAGATTGGGGCAAATGGGAGTGGTGTAGATTGGGACAGGTAGATTGAAGTAGGGTAGACTGGGGTGGAGTGAGCTAGATTGGAGTGTGATACTTTTGAATGGAGTGTGGAGGATTGCAGTGGGGTGGAGTGGGGTAGTGTGTATTGGAATGGGACAGATAGGGGTGGAGTGGGGTAGATTGAGTGGGATATGTTGTACTGGAGAGTGGAGTGGGGCAACTTGGAATGGAGTGGGTAGATTGGAGTTTGGTAGATTGGATTGGGGTAGATTGGGGTGGAATGGGGTAGAGTGGGGTAAAGTGGGCTGAAGTGGGTTGGATTGGGGCAGTTTGGAGTGGGGTGGTTTGGAGTGGGGTGGAGTAGGGTTCATTGGAGTGCCGTTGTGTAGATTGCTTTGGGTAGATTGGAGTAGGGTGAATTTGGGTATATTTGGACTGAGTGGGGTAGAATCAAGTGCAGTGTGGTAGATTGGGGTAGAGTGGAGTAGGGTGGGATTGACTGGGTTGGATTGAGTGGGGTTGACTGGGTTAGATTGAGTGGGGTAGTCTGGAGAGGAGTAGGGACGATTGGAGTAGAGTAGGTTGGTTTTATTGGAGTGGGGTCAATTGGATCTTAGTACAGTGGATTTGGGTAGATTGGAGTGGGTTTATTGGGGTAGAGTGGAGTGTGTAGAGTGGAGTGGAATGGGGTAGACTGGAGGGGAGTGGGGTAGACTGGAGGGGAGTAGAGTGGGGTAGGAGTGGATTGGGATAGATTGGAGTGTAGTAGATTGGGGGAGATTGTAGTGTAGTTAGTGGGGTAGATTGGGATAGATTGGAGTAGAGTGGAGTGGGATAGACTGGAGTAGTGTGAGATAGACTGGAGTAGAGTGAGATAGATTGGAGTAGAGTGAGATAGATTGGAGTAGAGTGGAGTGGGGTAAGTGGTGTGTTGATTGGAGTGAGGAGTGGAGTGAGGAGTGGCGTGGAGTGGTGTGGTGTGGCATGGCGTATTGTGGAGTAGAAGGGCATGGAGTAGAGTATTGTGTTGTGGACTGCTGTAAAGTGTAGTGGTGTAGTGTGTTGTATGCATGGTGCACTAGTGCTCTGCCATTAAAGACAACACATTTTTAATTAAAATGACCATTACATGTGAAGAGATACAGTTTACTGCACACAAATGATGTGTGGAAATGTCAGCACCTAGTGTATTGATGTGTTTTGAGGGTATTCAAATTTTGTTTCCAACACACTGCAGAATTACAAAAAAATGTGCTTCATTTGTAGTTTCACAGTTCGATATATTCTGAACTATCAGCACAGTTCATTTTTTTGTGTGCAAGAAAAAATAACATCCTACACCCTCTCCTCTCACATGGGTACTCAGCAGGATTCTCACAAAGTCTCTCACTTTGAAGTTAGAGAAAGAAAAGGACCTCTGTCTTTGAATGCACAGCAAATGTGACAAGATAAGAACAATATTTAAAGGCCGGTTTACAAAAAGCGAGTACTCGGAAGGATACAGTAAACAGAGCATGCTCAGGGGAGGGACGAACTCAAGCTAGACAGTCTAAAGCAAATAAACCAAGCAAATCGAAAGCAAGCAACTGAGTTACAAAGCACAAAGCCAATAGTAAGCAACGAGCAAAATGCATTCCCAGGGAAGCATTAAAAATGCCTACAAGAATTAGTTAGCAAAACAGATAACTGTGCTGTCTGGTAGCCTTCGACCTAAAAAAAAAAAAAAAAGTACTTTCTGAAGTGCGTGACCAGTGGCCTTTGTAAAAAAAAAAAAAAAGTTTCCAATAAAGCTAGTTTGGTTTTGATAGGACATCTCTGACATTGTCATGGACATGGTATCTGTGGTTCTGCGATTTACCTATTTTGAATTGTATACAATCTAGGTCTCTATTCATCAGATAAGCTGACAAATGTGCTTTAGAATGCATCAATTGACCCTAAAAAAGGTATGTGTTCTACTCTGCGTAGTTCTTCTAAAAGTGTATGTATATATATTCACTGAAAAAAAACACAGGTTTCGGGGATGTTATAGTTGGGAATTATTATTTTATTAACCTTAGAAATTCACAGAAAAAAACCAAAGGTTAGAGGGATGTTATAGTTAGTCTGACATCTCCTCGTACAAAACCAGAGAAATTCAGCAGTTATAGTTAGCTGAGCTAATTATAACTCGCTCCCCTGCATTGCACTGCGTATGACCTCACATATTACATCACTCATGACATGATCAGTGACATCACTGATGACATCACTGATGACATCTCAAATGACATCTCAAATGACATCATCCAGTGACTAAGTGTTTTTTTAAAGTTTATGAGTGTTCAATATATATACACCAAGCTGTATTGGTGAATCAGTGGGTTTATGAGTGGCTGTATGGATGACTCAGTGGGTGCGTGACTGACTGTATAAGTGAGTGAATAGGTGTCTCAGTGAATGTATGGGTGAGTGACTGGTTGTGTGAATGTGTGTATCTGTCTGTCAGTTAATGTCTAAATGGGTGTATGAGTGTGTTAGTGGGTACGTGAATGGCTATATGGGTGATTGATTGGTTGTCTGACTACGTCTATAGTTGTCTGGGTGTCTGTTTGTGGGTGAGGAGGTGTGTGACTATGTATGGATCAGTGAGTGGGTGAGTCAGTGGCTGTATGGGGTACTGTTGCGTGTGTGTGTAAAGTTGTATGAGTGAGTGAGTGTCTATATGGCTGTCGGTGATTGAGTGCATGTGTCAGTATGGGTGAGTAACTTAGTATGTGAAAGGCAGTATACGTGAGTGACGGAGTATATGAGTGACTGTATGCGTGAGTGAATGTGAGAGTGGCTATATAGATGAGTGCATGCTTCTGTCAGTGACTGTATAGCTGAGTGAGTATGTGTTCCTATTTGTAGGAGTAAGTAAGTGGGTGGGTGTGTAGCTGTTTGGGTGACAAAGTGGCTGTATGATTGACTGTATTTGGGAGTTCCTACGTGTGGGAGTTGTTTTATGGGTGTCTCACTCAGTGTGTCAGCCCTTGTATGCCTGTATGAGTGGATATGCCAAGGGCTGTATTAGTTAGTGAGTGGGATCAATGAGTGGCAGTAAGGGTGAGTGAGTAGATGTGCGTATAGATCAATGAATCAGTGATTGGGTGTGCAAGTACTGGTATGGCTCTGTGAATGGGTTTGTGAATGGTTGTGTGGTAGCGGCAGTGGGTGTATAAAAGATTGTACAGTGGCGTGAGTGGGTGTGTCAGAGATGCTGTGGATGACATCACTGATGTCATCAGTGATATCGTTTGAGATGTCTTCAGTGATGTCATCAGTGAAGTCACTGACCATGTCAATAGTGATGTAATATGTGAGGTCTTAAGCAATGCATTCCGGGGGCGCGAGTTATAGTTAGCTCAGCTAACTAGAACGGCTGAATTTCTCTGGTTTTGTACGAGTGAAATGTCAGACTAACTAGAACGTCCCTCTGACCTTAGGTTTTTTTCCTTCAATTTCTAAGGTTTTTAAAATGCTAATTCCTAAATATAACATAGCTGAAACCTGTGTTTATTTCAATTAATTTCTAAGGTTTTTTAACTAGCAGTCATGTTTCAAGAGTGGTGGAGAAAGGTGGCTCGGCCTCCGACCATCTCTCATAAATTCCACTGTGTAGGACTTACAGGAGGTACCAGGAGGGCTTCTTGGCCCTCAAAGTCCCTCTGGAGCCAAGGGGACTTTATCCCCCAACCAAGATCGCACCAGGAGGCGCGTTTGCAGAGCAGTGGAGAAAGGGGGCGTGGCCTGCTATCAGAACTAAGCAATTCTGCAGTGTGGGAGGAAGCTCCCTTCGCTGGTACGGGTCCTTAGGGGCAAACTAGCCTACCTGTTACCTCCAGTAAGCCCCACACAGTGGGATTGCTGAGAGGTGGTCGCAGGCTACACCCCCTTTCTCCACAATTCTGCATACGCGCCTCCTGGCGCGCTCTTGGTAGGGAGTTGAAGTCCCCTTGCCTCTTGAGGGTCCCCGGGGGCCAACTAGCCCTCCTGTTACCTCCAGTTAGCCCCAAACAGATGTATTGCTGAGAGGTGGACCGAGGCCACACCCCCTTTCTTCACCACTCTGCAAATACGCCTTGTGGCGCACTGCTGCTTGGAGGATGAAGTCCACTTCAGTCCTGAGGTCCTCAGGATACAAGGGGACCTCATTCCCCCACCAGCAGTGCACCACGAGGTGCATTTGCAGAGAGTTGTAAAAAGGGGCATGGCCTCAGACCACCTCGCAGCAATCCCACTGTGTGGGGCTTACTGGAGGTACCTGGCGGGCTAGTTGGCCCCTAAGACCCTCAGTAGCGACAAGGACTTCATCCCCCAACCAAGAGCGCACCAGGAGGCGAGTTTGCAGAGTAGTGGGGAAAGGGGGCTGTGTTGCCCCCCTGCCCTTTGCCCTTTTGGGCCCCAGGGACCCATCCCCTGGGGCCCAACCTATTTTTTTTATTTAAATACAAAGGGAGGGGGCCGCGTGGCCCCCCCTCCTGAGGCAGATATATGCCCCGGGGACCCCATCCCCCGGGGCTGGGCCATTTATTTAATTTAAAGGAGGCGGGCCACGCGGCCCCCATCCCCAGGTTGATTTCAGCCATGGGGACCCCATCCCTGGGGCCCGGCCATTTTTTTTCAACTAAAAAAATGAAGGGGGGCAGAGTGGCCCCCCTTCCGGGCCACTTTCAGCCCCGGGGACCCCATCCCCCGGGGCATGGCCACATCATTGGGGACCGTAGGGGGAGCCCCAAGGCCCCCACGGTCCCTGCTGGCTCCCTGCCTCCTGCGGGAGCCAGCATTGCTTTTGGAGAAAGGGAGCTGCTAAAATGTAGATCCCTTTGCCCAAAAAAAATTCTGCTTAGCTTCATGGAATCAAGAGCATATTTTCTGCTCTCGCTTCCATGAAGTGAAGCAGAGTTTGCTATGGCTTGGCTGGAGCAGTGCTCTTGCCATGCCATAGCAAACTGCAATGTCCCGGGGGTGGGCACCCCGTGACATTACTGGAGCCGGCCCTGGGGGGTGGTGGCCCCCAAGGCCATGGAGGGCTCCTGGAGGGGGACCGAGCGGCCCCCCTCCCATCTTCTCTTTTGCCCCAGGGAGGTGGTGGTCCCTGGGGCCCCGCAACAGACCCTACACTTTTTTAAATTGGTGCCCTGGGGAGGTGGTGGTCCCCAAGGCTGTGAGGGGGGGCTTGAGCCCCCCCCACTTTTTTAAAAATAGCCCCAGGGAGGTGGCGGTCCCCGGGGCTGGGTGGGGGTCAGGAGACCCCCTCATGCCCTTTAAAAAAAAATAAAGCCCCTGGGAGGTGGCGGTCCCCAGGGCTGCAGGGGCCCCCACGGGCCCCCGCATATCTATTTCCAATTGCCCCCGGGACCTGGTCCACCCGGGGGCTTAAAAAAAATGAAGCACGGGAGACTGCAATTCATTTTATTTTTTCAGTGGGATTCGCGCACCCTGCGCAACTCTGGGCAATTTTTATTTTTATTTTTAAAAATGCTTTTTTGGGCCCTTGGGGTCAGGGTGTTTGTACCCTGCCCCCTTTTCTTGTTTTTTTAATCCTTTTTTTACCTTTTTCCTTGTGACTTGGTTCAAAAGAGTCACAAGATGGCTGCCAACACTTCCTGGTTGGATCTCAGGCTCGAGATCGGGAGGGTTCGCGGATCCTCCGCGGCCATATTTGTATATCTGAGAAATGTTTAAATTTCTCAGGAACTACTGAACGGATTTACACCATTTAACAAAAAGAGTGCTTTCTGGACCAAGAACTATCTTTTTGCCAAATTTGGTGCAATTCCGTTCAGCAGTTAGAGCTGTAGCCGTGTCTAAAGATTCCTATGGAAATTAACATGGAGAAAACGTTTTTTGGGACCCCACCTCTTTCTCGGCCCCCACTTGAAGAATTACCCCGAAAGAAAAAACGCTTTTTGAATAGAAACAAGGTCCTAACTATAACTACCTACTGGCGACTGCCAGTAGGTAATATTTATATATATTCACACACACACACACACACACACACATATATATATATATATATATATGCAAGAGTGAACGGAGTTCCAACGAGCACTCAGGTCCATACAAAAACAACAGGGTCCGTTCTTAAGCCAAAGTAAAGAGGTTTATTAACAGCATATACCAATCGTGACGCGTTTCGCGCTCCAAAGAGCGTGAACAAGCGCTCTTTGGAGCGCGAAACGCATCACGATTGGTTTATGCTGCTAAGTGAATTTCCTCCCATAGGATAACATTGGTGATTCTATGTGAAGAAGTTTCTAAGTGTCAACTTTTAAAATACAATAATATTCCTTAAAAATCACTACTGTAACCAAAACGCTTTTACTCAACTGTTTACAGGAGATGTCCCAGGACTGAATCTAGGATCCAGTCCTGTGGTTAGAAAAGTAATCCATAAAGTAACTAATTGCATTTAACTAGAAATTCACATTGAGCTCAATGTTGCATTGTGTTTGAAATTGTGTTGCCCATTGCAACAACTGTAACTACTGTACTTAAAAGTCTATTGCCTATTTGCAAAGTATTTAAACTAAAGTAATTCATTCTGAGAAAGTATATTTTGTAATGTAATGTAATTACAATGTAATTTAAAAAATTAAATATCTAAAAATAAATAGTTTAAAAAAATGTAGTAAATCAGTATCAAAAAAATAAATATAACAATTAATACATTTAAAAATTGTCATTTACAAAACCTTTGAAATTCACTGAAAAAAACCATAGGTTTCAAACATGTTATAGTTAGGAATTAGCATTTAAAAAACCTTTGAAATTCACTGAAAAAACCATAGGTTTCAGGCACGTTATAGTTAGAAATTAGCATTTAAAAAACCTTACAAATTCACTGAAAAAACCATAGGTTTTAGGGACAGTTATAGTTAGTTGGACATTGCACTCGTACAAAACCCGTGAAATTCCCCCGTTATAGTTAGTTCAGGTAACTATAACTCGCGCCCCCGCAATGCACTGCTGATGACGTCACATATTACATCACTCATGACATGGTCAGTGACATCACTGATGACATCACTGATGACATCATCCACGTGATAATCTGATGCACCTCCTCACACCCTAATATAACCTTTGATATACCCAATCTAAATTACAGACTGCCATTCGCAAAACCATAGACACTCCAACAACAATAACTACATACCCACTCACTGATTCTTAGGTCTACACACACACATCTACTCACTCACCCGTACAGTCACTCATACTTACGGTCACTCAGTACAGGACTATTATATGCACTCATACACCTATATAAACACTCACACACCGCCACTCATCCATAGAGGTACTCACACACCTAGTCAGTCATGCAAAAAATTAAGCACACACTGCCATTTACTCACCTATACAGTTATACACACACCAGCTCACTTACTCATACAAATACTAGCACATGCTTACGCTCTTATACAATCACTGATACAAGCACACACTCATCCATACAGTCACTAACACAATCACACACTCTCGCTTATAGCTATTTATATACTCCAACACACATATATACTGCCTTTCACATATGTAGTTACTCACACATGTACCACTGGGACATACATTCACTCACTAACACACTCTTACACACACTTACCCACCCATACAGTCTATCACAGATGCACTCTTGAAACCATCCACCCAGTGAATCACCCACTCTCACATCTATGCCCAGAGTCGCACACACCCCACCCACACAAACACTCAGGCACCCATACAGATACTCAGACAACCAATCAATAACTCATATAGACACTCATGTAGCTATTCACAAACCCATGCAGCCACTTACACAGCAACAGACAGACGGATACAGACATTCACCCAGTTTAGTCACTAACCCATGCATTCAGTAAGATACGTTTAATCACTCACTTATAGAGTTAGTCACGCACCTACTAAATCATCCATACAGACACTTATACACCCACTCATTCTTCAATACGCCTTTCCCTATATATATTAAAAATATTTAAACTTTACAGAAACACACAGTCACTAGATGATGTCATCAGTGATGTCATTTGAGATGTCATCAGTGATGTCATCAGTGATGTCACTGACCATGTCATGAGTGATGTAATATGTGACGTCATCAGCAGTGCATTGCGGGGGCGCGAGTTATAGTTAGCTGAACTAACTATAATGGGGGAATTTCACGGGTTTTGTTCGAGTGCAATGTCCAACTAACTATAACTGTCCCTAAAACCTATGGTTTTTTCAGTGAATATATACATATACATACATACATACATATACATACATACACATACATATATACATACACATACACATACATATATACATACACATACATATACATACATATACATATATACATATACATATATACATATACATATACATACATATATACATATACATACACATACATACATACATATACATACACATACATACATACATATATATACATACTTACATATACATACATACATATACACATATACATACATACATATACACATATATATATTCCGAAATTTGTTGAAAATAAAGCGCACACTCGTTATTGAAGTCCATTTCGTTAAGGTTTCTTTTGGAAATTTGCAATGCACTTTCAAACAGCACTTTGTCTTTGATGGCAGTACACATCTAAAGGTGGCCGACAACATCCTGTTTGCACTGTCTATCGGGCGTTATCCAGTGTTTATGCAATGTAGATTATCTATGATGTATTTTCAACTTTTGCTGACAATTTTTCCATGTTAAAAGATTACCAGCGCCACAATCAAATGCTTTTAATTGCACTTGCTAAAGCATTACACTATAATCTAACCATCACAAAATGGCCGCCGCTATACCACTGCTACTCGCTAGTAGTGCGAAACATAGTCCTTTGTCCATGTTCTTTGTTTATATATGCACGTTTATTCATCGGCTCAGCGTGTGATCGAGGCATTCATTTGCCGAAACGCGTAACGACTGAGGAATAAAAGGCTAATTTGCACAAGCAAAGGACTTTCGAGTGTGCGCTTTATTTTCAACAAATTTTGGAATACAAGGTCCGGCTGTGGTTCCACCGGCACCGCGCACCACTTGACGATGGGCTCGATCCCAGAAGGAACCCTCTTTCAATTGTGACGTAAACGGATGGATCGTGAGCCGGCCGCTGACTTCAGATCGAGGATCGAGGATTTAATTCTGCAGCACAACCCAAGATACCGGCCGCCGATCCAGAGGTAAGCTTAGCCCCTGTGGAAGTCCTCTGGGAGGGGGGCATGCGTGTATACGGTGCACGTACGGACTCCCTCGCGGGTAGAACACCGGGGTTTAGGTACTTGCGTCTCTGGATGACCGGCAAAGGGAAATTGAAAAGTTAAATCTTAACTTATGTGTGCGATATAAACGGGACAACTACACGCATCAAACACCCCATATACTGACTAATTAAAGATCGTATCGGATTTCTTGGATACAAGTCATACACTTGTCGCAACAAAGATAAAGGTGTAGTGGGACATGCGGTCATATCGCATTTTTCTACCCCGTATCAAGTGGCCAATCAGCATTTCATACAGCGGCATCAGGAACCCCCTATTATAGCAGGGAAAGTCTCTTTGCTTAAAGGCAAACTAGTGGGAGCCAAGGGCCAAGGTGCTCAGACGTCCCCACGAACACGTGCAAGAACAACTTAACTGCACATAAAGAACTGAAACATTTCAAGTCTCAAACAAACATGGAGGACGAGAATGAAAGACGCATAGCGGCGCAGACTTTATTTGCCCGTGCGCCAGGAAAAGGACAAACCACTGCAGTATCTCGCAATCAAGATACCTCACTGAACACCAAGCTTAAGAGATTTGAAAAAGTGAAGAAACAAGAAACATCCAAATGGTGGGAGGCGATTTCCCTCCAGGACTATATGGACAAACAGATGGTACCATGTGGACTTAGGATCTATGTCACTCCATCACATGATTCCCCTAATCCACATATGCTGGAAGAATGGGCGGAAAATTCCGCCACAAGCTCAAAAAATATGCTTTGTATACTTATCAAGTATGCATGGGAAGACAGAGACAAAATTATCAAAGAAATAGCTGAAATTGAAAATGATTTAAAGGAACACAATGATCAAGAGAGTATTACAAAATTCAAAGACGATCTGAAGGGAAGATTACTGAAACACAGGAAGATATCAAACTTCGCAAGCAAAGAAAGTTACATCGTGACTGTATTGATTACGAGGATGGACGAATTTTAACTTATAGCCATAAGTACGACCATCTATATAACATAAAAATGTCACATGGGGATCCAGCACCGTCAACTACCACCAAAGAAGATCCCCCACGTACGACAACAACAAGCGACTCAGATACAGACGCATCAATTAATATAGCAAGCACTTCCTCTGACATTGAAGTTCTAACAAGACCGGCCACTTTTTTGGACAAGTTCCGGGTGCTAAGGAGGGGTCGGCAAACGGGAAAAACAACCCCTACACCAACACCACCACCGAGGGGATGAGGAAGAGGTTGGGGACGAGTAAGAGGCAAGGGCGCAGCAAACAAAGGCGACTCAGACGGAAACACAGGACAAAGAAAAACAGAGCTCATGGGAAACAAGCGGGGCGGCTCGAAGAAGATACAACAATGATGGACATTGAAATGGTAAACAAAATCATTGTGAACTTAACAACATGCCCACTTTTCTTATATAAGAAAACAACCCTATGACTAGGATTAACTTTTTACCCAACGGAAATGTTCAACTACTCAGAAACAAGTGTTGACATTTTCAAATTTATTAGGAAACTAAAGTTAAAAAAGTGGCACAATTTAAAAAACACTAGACCTCCTAATATCAACAGTGCGACTTCAGAGACATCTATATTACCATTCCTGACTGTTGGTGATGCAGACACATTACAGGTCATGCATAACCTGGAACATTCCTCAAGGGAGGACATCAAGGAGTTCCCCATTTCTAATTTGAATATTGTTACTGACAGAGCTGCATGTACTGGGTTTAAACCACGCTCTGTATTTTACCTGAATCTCCCGCATGATTGTATCGATACTTTTCATGACGTTGTCACTAAAGAACTTCTGAAACAAAAACATCAGAACACTGTAAGAAACACCACAGGCTATAACCTATCAAGCAGCCAAAGAAATAGGCAGGCAATTAGATGATTGCAGATTTTACTGCCCGTGCAATACAACCATATACAACCATATACAATGAAACTACTTGGGGGAAACTTGCAGAATGGCAACAGAATGGCAACAGTCTGGGATCATCACATGGCAAGAATATTGCTTCATGAAAAAGGATTATCCCAGACTGCCCATTCTGTATCTTCTTCCAAAGATACACAAACATCCCACGGTCTCTCCAGGTAGACCAATTGTATCGTCATTAGGGAATGTATGTGAAAACATTTCAAAGTATGTTGATTACTTTTTGAGATAGTATGTCACTTTGCTACCATCGTATGTTAAGGATACCAAAGATTTTTTATGTAAACAAGAGGGCATCACTTGGGATGAGGGATACACCCTCATCACCCTGGACGTGAACTCGCTATATACCATCATTGATCACGTCCAAGGGATAGATGCATGCATGCATTTTTTAAGTGCCAAACATATAAATTATCTGGAACATACACAAATGCTTGCAGAAATGATGAGGATATGCTTGACAAATAACATTTTCATGTTCAATGGGGAGCTCTACAGGCAGGTGGGCGGCACGGCTATGGGTACGTGCTTCGCACCGAGTTTTGCTAATCTCTTCCTAGGTAAGTGGGAGGAAGAAATCCAAAATGAGGTACTACTCCAATCTGATTTTGAGAAAGTGGTAGTCTGGCTGAGGTACATCGATGATTTATTTATAATTTGGAAAGGTAACGAACTTGAAGCCACCAATTTCATCGAGAAACTTATCAACAAGTATAATATAGTACTCAGCCAAAACATAAGCAAAAACTGTATTGAGTTCCTTGATGTTAGGATTGAAATTGGAGAAGGTGGGCTTACTACCAGTTTGTACCGGAAGGAGACAGCTGGGAACAGTCTTCTTCATGCCCTCAGTGGCCACCCAGATGCTCTCAAATGGAGCATCCCCTATGGGGAACTACTGAGGGCGAGAAGAAACTAACAACGATGAAACCTACCTTAAAGAACAGGAGATTATGCTAAATAGATTTAGAGCACGTGGATACCCAGAATGGGTACTCAAAAAAGCTATCCTGAAGATGAGTGGGGTTAACAGGCAGCAAACGCTCGAAACACCCAAGAAAGAGACCAATGAGACAAACACTAGAGTCATCATGACATTCAATAGACACTCCCAAAAAGTACACAAAATATTGACAGATAATTGGAATATCCTCAAAACAGACACCATCGTAGGACCCAGCTTGAGTGACAGACCCATGGTCACATACAGGAAGGGCAGAAGCTTGAGGGACATGTTGGTAAAAGGAGACATCACAGAACCACGCATGACTAATGCTCACAATCTTAAAGGTTTTTTCCGATGTGGGCATTGTAAAGCCTGTAGATTTAGCCACTTGGTCAAGGAATTTAAAGTACCTGGATCTTGCAAGAATAGGAGCATAACACAGTTCCTTACATGTAGCAGTAGTTTTGTAATTTACGTCTTGGAGTGCCCGTGCAGACATAAGTATGTGGGCAGTATGACCTTTATGGTCAAAAAGAGGGTCCTAGAACACCTTAGGGTCATCACCAACAAAGACATACACTACCCCATTGCCAGACACTTCCAGGACCACCATTTATACAACAGCTCTCTTCTTCGCTTCTATGCCATTGAGCAGATCAATAAGGGACATAGAGGCGGCAACAGGGAATTGGCATTATGAAAAAAGGAATCTAAATGGATACTTGAGTTAGAAACTAGATTCCCTGGAGGCCATAATTTAGATGAAGAGCTAGCAACACACTTACATGAGGATTGATTATTGTCCGCATTAGGAATTCACGTTTCTCCATGTTACCGTTTATGGTTTTCTACTTGTTAGACCTGGCATCATTGGCGCGGGCCTCCCTTCCTCTTTTCTCTTCTGACCTTTTATGTTGGCTGGATTTAGATGCTCTGGGCGCTGTGCCACTGCCAATCAGTGACACAGCGCGAATGCTCCCTGTATAAAGATAACTGTATGAATTGGAATAATCATAATGGACTCGTTTGGTTTACCTGTCAGTCCCTAGTATCAGTGCACTGCGTGTGCCCAGAGCTAGTAGACCAAATACTGCTGGTGGGCCGGCAGCGCTGATTTGCACTACCCACCGAAGCAGCTTTGAAAGTATGTCTGTGTAGCCTGTTCTAATAGCGAGTTACCCTCCATTTCACTGTTTACTATTGCGAGGCCACCCGTTCTCATAGGCCAGAATGTGCAGGCTGAGTATTGCATGCCTTAATCCTCCCTGCCCCCAGGAACCTGATAGGAACGTCAAATTTGATATGTTTAAACTCAGAACATGGAGATGCATCTTCTAGTAAGGATTATTAGCGTAGCTCGTGTTCGAAAATGCCTCTACTAGAAACGAGGTATTTTCTGGTCTGAAGCTTTCCTGTAGGCTTTTGCTAGCGTGTGTATTGGCCGTCTGGTTTTGGAGCAGCAGGGCCAGCTGGGCCAGACCTGGCTGGAGAGATAGAGATCGGCATTTAGAGTATGGAGAGGGGTGACTCTTTGATCCGAGCAGGGCCGTGCCTGACAAGGTGAATGATGGCTCCATCTCCCACTGGGCGTCTGATAGCAGACCCCCAGATTCCCAAAGGGCAGGATGTCTCCTCGTAAACCAAGTGCTCCCCGACCCCACCGAACTGGTTCTGACTGGATGCAGTGATTTGTGACTGCAGAGAACAAATACTTTTTAGGTATAAAGCGCTGCGCTGAATCCTGTTTCAAGGGTGTTCCTTCTGGATGTCAAGACAAAACTCTGTCCGAGTGGACAGAGGAAAGGACTTTGAAACTTTCACCAAGCTTGCTGAATAAACTACCCAAGGGCCTGAATTGAGAGCGCCTCCTGCTGAAGTCTCAGGGACATTAGACTTCACCCCATCAGCCGCCCGAATTCCTTCGCTAGGAATTCTACTTGCAGGTGAGGCCTCCATCGAGTAATCCGGAACCTCTAGTTCTACTGTGAGGAATGCGGACTGGTAACCTTTGTGAACTCTGTGTGTGGGCTGCCGCAGCTAAGAGCTGCCTCCACTGAGCGCCCGCCTTAATTTGAATCTTTAGAACCTTCGCTGAAACTGTGTGGGCCGCCGCAGCTAAGAGCTGCCGCCGCTGAGCACCCGCCTTAATTTGAATCTTTATAACCTTCGCTGAAACTGTGTGGGCCGCCGCAGCTAAGAGAGCTGCCGCCGCTGAGTGCCCGCCTTAATTTGAATCTTTAGAACCTTCGCTGAAACTGTGTGGGCCGCCGCAGCTAAGAGAGCTGCCGCCGCTGAGTGCCCGCCTTAAATTTGAACCTGCAGAACCTGTGCTGAAACTGTGTGGGCCGCCGCAGCTAAGAGCTGCCGCCGCTGAGTGCCCGCCTGATTTTGAATCCTCAGACCCTTCGCTGCAACCTTGCGGGCCGCCGCAGCTAAGAGAGCTGCTGCCGCTGGATGCCCGCACTCGTGTTAATTGTGCAACATCGTGGATTGTCCTGTGGGCCGCCGCAGACAAGAGAGGGCTGCCGCCGCTGAGTGCTTGCACCGTTGCTAACTTGGCATCACCATGATTTGTCCTGTGAGCCGCCGCAGCTAAGAGAGTTGCTGCCGCGGAGTGCTCGCACCCTTGCTAACTGTGCCTCATCGTGATTTGGTCTGTGAGCCGCCGCAGCTAAGAGAGAGCTGCCGCCGCTGAGTGCTCGCACCCTGGCTAACTTTGCATCCTCGTGATTTGACCTGTGAGCCGCCGCAGCTAAGGGAGAGCTGCCGCCGCTGAGTGCTCGCACCCTTGCTAACTTTGCATCATTGGGATTTGTCCTGTGGGCCGTCGCAGCTAAGAGAGAGCTGCTGCCGCTGAGTGCCCATGTCTTTGTCAACCTTGCACCATCGTGAATCGTCCTGTGGGCCGCCGCAGCTAGGAGAGCGCTGCTGTCGCCGCGAGCCCACCACAAAGCTGCACGACGAGAGTCATCGCCACCACCAGCCCGGGCCGCCGCAGCCGCGGGCTGCTGTCGCTGAGGGCCCGCCTGTCCCGGAGTGCCCGAATCGTTACGAGTGCACTTTGCGGACCACTGCCATCTAGAACTGTGGTCGCTGGGAGTCCGCCTGTCACCGTCTCCGCTTCTTCGAGAAGCTACGTGCTGGGTTCCCGTCCAACGGCAGGTATCTGGTGTGCAACGGGTCGCGTAGACCCAGGCCTTGAACTCAGTCAGTGCCACGTTCTGGTGAACACGTATTGCCTTTTTAAGTCCCTAATGATTTACATGCCCGATTGCTGGTTAAAACACTTTTGAGAATCTCGTACCAAACCTTAGATAAAGATACTATTTTTTCTATACCTACTTGAGTTGTGTCCTTTTGTGGTGTCGTTACTGCCTTATTGTGCATGGTCATAAATGCTTCACACACTGCCTCTGAGATAGGCCTAGCTGCTCGTGCTACGTTACCACAGGGTTGAGCAGGGGTTATCAAAGGGGGAAGCCCACTTGCCCTGACTTGGGGAGAAGGGTCCCTATTTGGGCAGTGGCACCAGCCATTGCCAACTGGAGACCCCCATTTCCAACATTGGCGGTCAGCGGTGAGGATCAGAACTTGCATTTATGATCCACGTACAATAACTGGTAGACACCACTAGTGAGTACAGACCAAAGCGAGGTCACACGCAGATTTCTGTTTCCTCTCCGAATTTTCTTTAGTTGGTTGTTTAGTATTGAATTGTTGATCGCAGCCATGAGTACTGCTAATATGGGAAGGCCAACCTCCAATGCTTCGGAGGATCTCGCCTTTGAGGAGGGAAGATTAGATGCCTATACTGACAAACAGCTGAAGTCATTTTGTAGGCACTTCGCAGTGCCCGTGATAGGTCTCTCTAGGAAGGAGGAGTACCACAAGGCGCTGAAGGCCTGGTGGGAAGCGAGAGAGTCCGCTGTGGATGAGGAAGAGAATGCTGGAGGGCAGCTGGATGATGCAGTAGAGGGGGGGGAAGATAGAACTCCCTCCAATCCAGGTACTAGTGTATCCCAAAGGAGCCTGACCCCAGAAGAGCTGGAGGACAGGGAGAGCGATAGGAGGCATAGTTTGGAGATGGCTAATTTGGAAGGTCAGAAGGACCTTGAGAGTAAGAAGTTAGACATTGAGAAAAATCGATTGTCATTTGAACTTGAGAAATGAGAATGGAACATGAGAGAATGTTGAGGGAGATAGAGATCAGGGCGAGGAGTGTCCCGGTCTCCCCTCTGGTGGCAGCATACCGTTAGTAACTCCTGAGAGTAGAGTTTATATTCCGAAGGATGTCATTAAGGATTTTCACAAGAGTGAGGATATTGGGCAATGGTTTGCCGCATATGAGATAGCAATGGTGTCCCACCGGGTCCCTGAGCAGGATTGGGGAGCGGGATTGTGGGGGCGCTTTGTGAGTGATGGTAGGGATACCCTGTTGGACCTGCCTGAGTAGACCAGGATGGTGTATGCCCATATGAAAGAAGCTTTGATGACCCGTTATGGTTTGACCCCAGAAATGTACAGGCAGAGGTTTAGGACCTGTAAGAAGTTAGAGGGTACCACGTGGGATGAATGTGTGTCTTTTTTCTGCCGAGCAATGGATCACTGGGTAAAAGGTAGCAAAGTGGAAACTTTCGAGCAATTGTATGATTTGTTTTCATGGGAGCATTTGTCCAGTAACTGTTTTCCAGAGCTACACCAGCACCTGATTGATAGCAAGCTGACTAACCCTAGGAATCTTGCTGAGGAGGCGGACGGCTGGGTGAGCACCCGGGTCCGCAAAGGTTTTGTGGGAGACTTCACCCGAGGTGGGCAGGGTCCCCAGCAGAAAAGTGTGGGGGGGACAAGGGTAAACAGAGGGAGTTCCAGAGAGGGCCCCAAAGTAATTCCCAAGGGAACCAAGCAGTGGTGTCCCAGCCTCCCCCTGAGAAGAAGCCAGTGTCCCCGACAGGTAGGCCTGTTCAGAGGGGGCCACTCTCTTGTTTCAAGTGTGGTCAAGTGGGCCACCGGTATTATGATCCCCAGTGTCCCCAGAGGGACCCCAATGCACCCCTCGTGCACCACCCCGTGCACCATCCTGCCAGATTGCCAGTGTAGCCCTGGGGGGGGGAGGAAATGGAGGTCCAAGGTGGATGGGATCCCGTAGAGTTAACCCTCGTCTCGCTAGGGGACTTCGAGAAGGTCCCTAACCCCACACTGCCGACCAACACTCAGAAGTACCGGCAGTGGGAGACCATCAATGGCCATAGGGTGGAGGCTCTCAGGGACACCAGAGCTAGTGTGATTGCTGTCAGCTCCCGGTTGGTGTCCAAAGAGCAAGTTGTCCCCCATGCATTCTGCCCCGTAGTGTCAGCAGACAACTCAGAGCCAGTGTAAAGTGGCTCAGGTTCCCTTCGAGTGGGGGAGGGGGGTCACAGGAACTCTTCAAGTAGCTGTGAGGGCCGCCATGCCTGTAGACTGTCTGTTGGGCAATGATCTGGAGAACTCCCCGTGGGCTACGGTGAAGAGAAAGTCTCATTTGGAAATGTTGGGGTTGCCTCAGTGGGCGTGTGTGACCACTCGGTCCACGACAGCTCAGAAGGATGTTCAGGAGGGTCTGGAGCCTGAAAGTATGGCCCAGGCCTCGGCCTCAAAGAGAAGGGGTAGGGGGCATGGGAAACCGACCCCCACGGTTCCCACGGTCCCGGAGGGAGCAGACCTTGAGGGGGATGCCCTGGCACCTACAGGGGAACAAGTGGCCGAACTGGGGGACCTACCGGAGCTGACCCATTGGCAGCAAGAAGGGGGGCCCTCCAGGGAGGAATTTTGCGAGCAGCAGAGAACCTGCCCTTCTCTTGAAGGGGTGCGGCGACAGGCCGCCGCCCAGGCAGTAGGTGACCAGACAGGGTCACATTGGATCTATTGGGAGAACGACCTCCTTTACAGCGAGCCTAAGGTTGCTGAGCCTGGGTCAGCCCGTGTGCTGGTGGTACCCCAGAGCTTCAGGACCTTCCTACTGGGGTTGGCTCATGATGTGCCACTGGCCGGACATTTGGGGCAGACCAAGACCTTTGAGAGGCTGGTCACCCACTTCTATTGGCCCCAGATGCGCAGGAGCTCCGATGCTCACTGCAGAACGTGTGAGACTTGCCAGGCAAGTGGGAAGAGTGGGGGGAAGATTAAGGCCCCACTACAGCCCTTTCCCGTGGTGCGCACTCCATTCGAAAGAGTGGGCATTGATATTGTGGGGGCTCTGGATCCCAAGACAGCCATGGGCAACAGGTTCATCCTGGTCTTGGTGGACCATGCCACCCAGTACCCTGAGGCCATCCCGCTCAAGACAGTGACGGCCCCCATGGTGGGACGGGCACTGATGGGGATTTTCTCCCGTGTGGGATTCCCCAGAGAGGTGGTGTCCGATAGGGGAACTAACTTAATCTCCAAGTACATGAAGTCTCTGTGGGAGGAGTGTGGGGTAACATATAAGTTCACCACTCCTTACCACCCCCAGGGTAATGGGCTGGTTGAGAGATTCAACCGGACCCTTAAGGGCATGATTATGGGCCTAGGCGAGCCCATGAGGCGTAAGTGGGATGTCCTCTTACCATGCCTGTTGTTTGCTTACCGTGAGGTGCCACAGAAGTCCTTAGGGTTCAGTCCCTTTGAGCTGCTCTATGGTCACCCGGTAAGAGGGCCTCTGAGCCTGGTCAAGGAAGGCTGGGAGCAATCTCCCAGGAAACCTCCCCAGGATTTGTTTAGTTACATGCTGGCCTTCAGGAACCAGACTCGGCGTTTCAGGAAACTTGCTGAGGCAAACCTGGAAACCAGCCAGGAAGAGATGAAACGCTGGCACGATCAGGATGCCACTCTGATCGAGTTTCAGCCTGGACAGAAGGTTTGGGTCATGGCCCCGGTGGAGCCCTGTGCACTCCAGGATAAGAGGACCGGCCCCTTTGAGGTGGTGGAGCGCAAGAGTCCTGTTACCTACGTGGTGGACTTGCAGTCTCCCAGGAACCCCTTGCGGGTCCTGCATGTCAACCGCCTGAAGCCCCACTTTGAGAGGTCTGAAGTGGGCATGCTTCTGGCCACAGATGCTGGGATGGAGGAGGAGAGCGAGCCCCTTCCTGACCTCCTGTGTGCAGGGGAGCGAGATGGGTCAGTGGAGGGTGTGGTCCTCTCCACCACACTGACCCCTGAGCAGCAGGGTGATTGTCGCCACCTGGTGGGGCAATTCAGTGATCTGTTCTCCCTGGTACCTAGTGTCACTGATTGGTGTGTCCATGACGTGGACACCGGGGACAGTCCTCCCATTAAGCACAAGGCTTACCGAGTGACTGACCGGGTAAGGGCCTGCATTAAGGATGAGGTTACCAAAATGTTTGCCCTTGGGGTGATTGAGTCCTCTAGCAGTCCTTGGTCCAGCCCAGTGGTCCTGGTACCAAAAGCTGCAGCGCCTGGTACCACCCCCGAACTTCGGTTCTGTGTGGACTATCGGGGCCTCAATTCAGTCACGAAGACTGACGCGCACCCCATCCCCAGAGCTGATGAGCTCATAGATCGGTTAGGGGCTGCCAAATACCTCAGCACATTTGATTTGACGTCTGGGTATTGGCAGATCGCCTTGACCGAGGGGGCAAAGGAGAGGTCAGCCTTCTCCACACCCGATGGGCACTACCAGTTCTGGGTGATGCCCTTTGGAATGAAGAATGCCCCTGCAACCTTTCAGAGGCTAGTCAACAGGGTGTTGGTTGGGCTGGAAGACTTCAGTGCCGCCTACCTGGATGACATTGCGGTGTTTAGCTCCTCTTGGGAGGACCACATGCGCCACCTCTGGGAGGTATTGATGGCACTGCGGAAGGCAGGCCTCACAATCAAAGCCAGTAAGTGCCAGATTGGGCAGGGGTCTGTAGTGTATTTGGGGCACCAGGTAGGGAGCGGCCAGGTGGCGCCCCTTCAGCACAAGATTGAAACTAGCCTGGCGTGGGAACCCCCCCCAAGACTCAGACGCAGGTGAGAACCTTCTTAGGACTCACGGGGTACTACAGGAGGTTTGTCAGAGGATATGGTAACATTGTTGCACCCTTGACTGAGCTGACTTCTAAGAAGCAGCCAAAGAAGGTAAACTGGACTGACCCCAGTCAGAACGCTTTTGACGCCCTGAAGACTGCCATGTGCACTGTACCCGTGCTGCAGGCGCCCGACTTTTCAAAGAAATTTGTTGTCCAGACAGACGCCTCAGAGCATGGTATAGGGGCTGTTCTGTCACAGATCAATGAGGAGGGACTAGACCGACCGGTAGCCTTCCTAAGCAGGAGGTTACTTCCCCGGGAACAGAGGTGGAGTGCAATTGAGTGTGAGGCATTTGCTGTGGTCTGGGCGCTGAAGAAGCTGAGGCCATATTTGTTTGGGACTCACTTCCGGGTTCAGACAGACCTCAGGCCCCTTAGATGGTTGATGCATATGAGGGGTGAGAATCCCAAGTTGTTGAGGTGGTCCATTTCCCTACAGGGTATGGATTTCACAGTGGAACACTGCCCTGGTACAGAGCACGCCAATGCTGACGGTCTGTCCAGGTTTTTCCGCCTTAGTGATGAGAACTCCCAAGGGAATGGTTAGTTCTCCCCACATTTCAGCTGGAGGGGACGTGTGTTAGACCTGGCATCATTGGCGCGGGTCTCCCTTCCTCTTTTTGCTTCTTACCTTTCATGTTGGCTGGATTTAGATGCTCTGGGCGCTGTGCCACTGCCAATCAGTGACACAGCGCGAATGCTCCCTGTGTAAAGAAAACTGTATGAATTGGAATAATCATAATGGACTCGTTTGGTTTACCTGTCTGTCCCTAGTATCAGTGCACTGCGTGTGCCCAGGGCTGGTAGACCAAATACTGCTGGTGGGCCGGCAGCGCTGATTTGCGATACCCACTGAAGCAGCTTTGAAAGTATGTCTGTGTAGCCTGTTCTAATAGCGAGTTACCCTCCATTTCACTGTTTATTATTGCGAGGCCACCCGTTCTCATAGGCCAGAATGTGCAGGCTGAGTATTGCATGCCTTAATCCTCCCTGCCCCCAGGAACCTGATAGGAACGTCGAATTTGATATGTTTAAACTCAGAACATGGAGATCCATCTTCTAGTAAGGATTATTAGCGTAGCCCGTGTTCGAAAATGCCTCTACTAGAAACAAGGTATTTTCTGGTCTGAAGCCTTCTTGTAGGCTTTTGCTAGCGTGTGTATTGGCCGTCTGGTTTTGGAGCAGCAGGGCCAGACCTGGCTGGAGAGAGAGATCGGCATTTAGAGTATGGGGAGGGGTGACTCTTTGATCCGAGCAGGGCCGTGCCTGGCAAGGTGAATGATGGCTCCATCTCCCACTGGGCATCTGATAGCAGACCCCCAGATTCCCAAAGGGCAGGATGTCGCCTCGTAAACCAAGTGCTCCCCGACCCCACCGAACTGGTTCTGACTGGATGCAGTGATTTGTGACTGCAGAGAACAAAGACTTTTTAGGTATAAAGCGCTGCGCTGAATCCTGTTTCAAGGGTGTTCCTTCTGGATGTCAAGACGAAACTCTGTCCGAGCGGACAGAGGAAAGGACTTTGAAACCTTCACCAAGCTTGCTGAAGAAACTACCCAAGGGCCTGAATTGAGAGCGCCTCCTGCTGAAGTCTCAGTGACATTAGACTTCACCCCATCAGCCGCCCGAACTCCTTCGCTAGGAATTCTACTTGCAGGTGAGGCCTCCGTCGAGTAATCCGGAACCTCTAGTTCTACTGTGAGGAACGCGGACTGGTAACCTTTGTGAACTCTGTGTGTGGGCCGCCGCAGCTAAGAGAGAGCTGCCGCCGCTGAGCGCCCGCCTTAATTTGAATCTTTAGAACCTTCGCTGAAACTGTGTGGGCCGCCGCAGCTAAGAGAGAGCTGCAACGCTGAGTGCCCGCCTTAATTTGAATCTTTAGAACCTTCGCTGAAACTGTGTGGGCCGCCGCAGCTAAGAGAGCTGCAGCCGCTGAGTGTCCGCCTTAAATTTGAACCTGCAGAACCTGCGCTGAAACTGTGTGGGCCGCCGCAGCTAAGAGAGCTGCCGCCGCTGGATGCCCGCAATCGTGTTAATTGTGCAACATCATGAATTGTCCTGTGGGCCGACGCAGCCAAGAGAGGGCTGCTGCCGCTGAGTGCTCGCACCATTGCTAACTTGGCATCACCGTGATTTGTCCTGTGAGCCGCCGCAGCTAAGAGAAGTTGCTGCCGCGGAGTGCTCGCACCCTTGCTAACTGTGCATCATCATGATTTGACCTGTGAGCCGCCGCAGCTAAGAGAGAGCTGCCGCCGCTGAGTGCTCGCACCCTTGCTAACTTTGTATCCTCGTGATTTGTCCTGTGAGCCGCCGCAGCTAAGAGAGAGTTGCTGCCGTGGAGTGCTCGCACCCTTGCTAACTGTGCCTCATCGTGATTTGGCCTGTGAGCCACCGCAGCTAAGAGAGAGCTGCCGCCGCTGAGTGCTCGCACCCTGGCTAACTTTGCATCCTCGTGATTTGACCTGTGAGCCGCCGCAGCTAAGGGAGAGCTGCCGCCGCTGAGTGCTCGCACCCTTGCTAACTTTGCATCCTTGTGATTTGTCCTGTGAGCCGCTGCAGCTAAGAGAGCTGCTGCCGCTGAGTGCCTACGTCTTTGTCAACCTTGCACCATCGTGAATCGTCCTGTGGGCCGCCGCAGCTAGGAGAGCACTGCTGCCGCCGCGAGCCCACCACGGAGCTGCACGACGAGAGTCATCGCCACCACCAGCCCGGGCCGCCGCAGCCGCGGGCTGCTGCTGCTGAGGGCCCGCCTGTCCCGGAGTTCCCGAATCGTTGCGAGTGCACTTTGCGGTCCACTGCCATCGAGAACTGTGGTCGCTGGGAGTCCGCCTGTCACCGTCTCCGCTTCTTTGAGAAGCTACTTGCTGGGTCCCCATCCAACGGCAGGTATCTGGTGCGCAACGGGTCGCGTAGACCCAGGCCTTGAACTCAGTCAGTGCCACGTTCTGGTGAACACGTATTGCCTTTTTAAGTCCCTAATGATTTACATGCCTGATTGCTGGTTAAAACACTTTTGAGAGTCTCGTACCAAACCTTAGATAAAGATACTATTTTTTCTATACCTACTTGAGTTGTGTCCTTTTGTGGTGTCGTTACTGCCTTATTGTGCATGGTCATAAATGCTTCACACTCTGCCTCTGAGATAGGCCTAGCTGCTCGTGCTACATTACCACAGGGTTGAGCAGGGGTTATCAAAGGGGGAAGCCCACTTGCCCTGACTTGGGGAGAAGGGTCCCTATTTGGACAGTGGCGCCAGCCATTGCCAACTGGAGACCCCCATTTCCAACACTACTCCTCAATAGAATATTGATTTTAATTGTATGTATTAATCACTAGATATTTCTTTCTTAAAAAAGAGGTGTAGTCACGAACCATGGGTTCATTGTTCTCCTGTCTTGTCCTTTTCACAGAAGGAAAGGAAGGGACCCACCACACAGGATGGACACTTCACGGGTTCCCTACTCTTTTCTTCACCCGGACTCGGGCTTGCACTGAGATCAAGATAAGAGACATTTTACTTGTTCTAGTCACTTTGAATTCATTATTTATTATTTAGAGATTTAAGTTGTTTTTTCACATGCAAGGTTTGGAATTGGCGAATGTAATTGTAAAAATGGTTAGTGTTTGGTTTTTGCGTTAGGTTATTATGGTGTCAAACAAACACCGTAAGTGCAGCTAAGTTCAATACCCTTCTTGGTCTGCACGGTTATGACGATTCAGCCACTTGGCGAATGTATATAAGTTATTGAATTCCGTTTCGTAAAGGTTTCTTTTGAGAAATTTGCAATGCACTTTCAAACAGCACTTTGTTTTTGATGGCAGTACACATCTAAAGATGGCCGACAACATCCTGTTTGCACTGTCTATCAGGCGTTATCCAGTGTTTATGCAATGTAGATTATCTATGATGTATTTTCAACTTTTGCTGACAATTTTTCCATGTTAAAAGATTACCAGCGCCACAATCAAATGCTTTTAATTGCACTTGCTAAAGCATTACACTATAATCTAACCATCACAAAATGGCCCCCGCTATACTACTGCTAATCGCTAGTAGTGCGAAACATAGTCCTTTGTCCATGTTCTTTGTTTATATATGCACGTTTGTTCATCGGCTCAGCGTGTGATCAAGGCATTCATTTGCCGAAACGCGTAACGACTGAGGAATAAAAGGCTAATTTGAACAAGCAAAGGACTTCAGAGTGTGCGCTTTATTTTCAACAAATTTCGGAATACAAGGTCCGGCTGTGGTTCCACCGGCACCGCGCACCACCCGACGATGGGCTCAATCCCAGAAGGAACCCTCTTTCAATTGTGATATATATATATATATATATATATATATATATTCACTGAAAAAACCATAGGTTTCAGGCACGTTATAGTTAGAAATTAGCATTTAAAAAACCTTACAAATTCACTGAAAAAACCATAGGTTTTAGGGACAGTTATAGTTAGTTGGACATTGCACTCGTACAAAACCCGTGAAATCCCCCGTTATAGTTAGTTCAGGTAACTATAACTCGCGCCCCGCAATGCACTGCTGATGACGTCACATATTACATCACTCATGACATGGTCAGTGACATCACTGATGACATCACTGATGACATCTCAAATGACATCACTGATGACATCATCCAGTGACTGTGTTTCTGTAAAGTTTAAATATGTTTAATATGTATAGGGAAAGGCGTATTGAAGAATGAGTGGGTGTATAAGTGTCTGAATGGATGATTTAGTAGGTGCGTGACTAACTCTATAAGTGAGTGATTAAACGTATCTTACTGAATGCATGGGTTAGTGACTAAACTGGGTGAATGTCTGTATCCGTCTGTCTGTTGCTGTGTAAGTGGCTGCATGGGTTTGTGAATAGCTACATGAGTGTCTATATGAGTTATTGACTGGTTGTCTGAGTATCTGTATGGGTGCCTGAGTGTTTGTGTGGGTGGGGTGTGTGCGACTCTGTGCATAGATGTGTGAGTGGGTGATTCACTGGGTGGATGGTTTCAAGAGTGCATCTGTGATAGACTGTATGGGTGGGTAAGTGTGTGTAAGAGTGTGTTAGTGAGTGAATGTATGTCCCAGTGGTAATGTGTGAGTAACTACATATGTGAAAGGCAGTATATATGTGTGTTGGAGTATATAAATAGCTATAAGCGAGAGTGTGTGATTGTGAGAGTGACTGTATGGATGAGTGTGTGCTTGTATCAGAGATTGTATAAGAGCATAAGAATGTGCTAGTATTTGTAAGAGTAAGTGAGCTGGTGTGTGTATAACTGTATAGGTGAGTAAATGGGTGTGTGCTTAATTTTTGCATGACTGACTAGGTGTGTGAGTACCTCTATGGATGAGTGGCGGTGTGTGAGTGTTTATATAGGTGTATGAGTGCATATAATAGTCCTGTACTGAGTGACTATAAGTATGATTGACTGTATGGGTGAGTGAGTAGATGTGTGTGTGTAGACCTAAGAATCAGTGAGTGTGTATATAGTAATTGGTGTTGGAGTGTCTATGGTTTTGACAATGGCAGTCTGTAATTTACAGTGGGTGTATCAAAAGTTATATTAGGGTGTGAGAAGATGCATCAAATTATCACATGGATGATGTCATCAGTGATGTCACTGACCATGTCATGAGTGATGTAATATGTGACGTCATCAGCAGTGCATTGCGGGGCGCGAGTTATAGTTACCTGAACTAACTATAACGGGGGAATTTCACGGGTTTTGTACGAGTGCAATGTCCAACTAACTATAACTGTCCCTAAAACCTATGGTTTTTTCAGTGAATTTGTAAGGTTTTTTTAAATGCTAATTTCTAACTATAACGTGCCTGAAACCTATGGTTTTTTCAGTGAATTTCAAAGGTTTTTCAAATGCTAATTCCTAACTATAACATGTCTGAAACCTATGGTTTTTTTCAGTGAATTTCAAAAGTTTTCTAAATGACAATTTTTAAATGTATTAATTGTTATATTTATTTTTTTGATACTGATTTACTACATTTTTTAAAACTATTTATTTTTAGATATTTTATTTTTTAAATTACATTATAATTACATTATACATTACAAAATATACTTTCTCAGAATGAATTACTTTAGTTTAAATACTTTGCAAATAGGCAATAGACTTTTAAGTACAGTAGTTACAGTTGTTGCAATGGGCAACACAATTTCAAACACAATGCAACATTGAGCTCAATGTGAATTTCTAGTTAAATGCAATTAGTTACTTTATGGATTACTTTTCTAACCACAGGACTGGATCCTAGAATCAGTCCTGGGACATCTCCTGTAAACAGTTGAGTAAAAGCGTTTTGGTTACAGTAGTGATTTTTAAGGAATATTATTGTATTTTAAAAGTTGACACTTAGAAACTTCTTCACATAGAATCACCAATGTTATCCTATGGGAGGAAATTCACTTAGCAGGTAAGTAGTGTTATCGTTACTTTTTCTTACTCAGTGGTGGATCCGGATCCAGCACTGGTGCATCTCCTGTAAACAGTTGAAATAATGCGTTTAAGTCATACAGGCGATTTTTAAGGAATATTTGTAGTTTGTGAAAATCGACACTTTGAAACTTTTCTGCTGAAAACCAGACAATGGATTCCTATGGAAGGAAATACAAGTTACTGGTAAATACGGTTAGAATTACTTTTTCAAGGTCAGTGCTGGGCTCAAAGATGCAGCACTGGGTTCTCTCCTGATAACAGGTGAGTAAATCGGAATTCGTAGTTCGGCTGATTTTAGAGGAATATTATAAAGTTCCAAAACTCCACACTTAGAAGAATTTCCAAGTGAAACCAGTCAATGTTCGCCTACGGAAGGAAATTCAAGTTACTGGTAAGTACGGTTAGAATTACTTTTCAGGATCAGTACTGGGCTCAAAGATGCAGCACTGAGGTCTCTCCTGATAACAGGTGAGTAAATCGGAATTCGTAGTTCGGCTGATTTTAGAGGAATATTTGCACAGTGGTGAAGGGAGGGGGGGGCTTCAGGTGACATGTCTGCAAACAGGCCCCGTGGCGAGTTTTTAGATGGGGAATTAAATCCTCCTCAATCCCGAGGGTCCCTAGGGGCCAAGTAGCCCACCAGATACCTCCAGTATGTGCCAGAGAGCTGCGTTGCAGAGAGGTGTTCAGAGGCCACGCCCCTTTTTGCACCTCTCTGCAATGCAGCTCTGTGGCGCTTTCCGGACGTACCTGGAGGGCTAGTTGGCCCCCAGGGACCCTCAGGATTGAAAGGGATTTAATTCCCCATCTTGAAACGCGCAACGGGGCCTGTTTGCACACATGTCACCTGAAGCCCCGCCCCTCCCTTCACCACTGTGCAAACGCGCCCCGTGGCGCGTTTTAAGTTGGGGAATTAAGTCCCCTTGAATCCTGAGGGTCTCTGGAGTCCAACTAGCCCACCATGTACCTCCAAAAGCGCCACAGAGCTGCGTTGCAGAGAGGTGTAAAAGGGGCGTGGCCTCTGTACACCTCTCTGCAACGCAGCCCCCTGGCGCATACTGGAGGTTCCTGGTGGGCTAGTTGGCCCCCAGGGACCCCAAGTATTCAAGGGGAATTAGTTCCCCCTCTGCAAACGCGCCAGGGGGAGCGTTTGCAGAGTGGTAAAGGAAGGGGGCGGGGCCTGCGGCACAATCGTTTTTTTTTTTTAATTATAATTTTTTTAAAAAAATGCTTTTTTCTGCCCAGGGGGTCGTTGTGGGACCCCCTGAGCAGACCTAGGGGGTCAGGGTGTTTCTACCCTGCCCCCTTTGTGCGTTTTGCACACTTGTTTCTGTGCCTCGGTTCTACCGAGGCATAAAATGGCTGCCAACACTTCCTGATTTGGAGTGTTGACAGCCAATTAGCATGCAGCTCGTGATCGGGACGGTGCGCGCAGGGTGCGCTCAGGGTGCGCGAATCCGACGCGGCCATTGATATATATGTGGTTTTCCTTTTGATTTTCTCAGGAACTACTGAACGGATTTACACCATTTAACAAAAAGGGTTCTTTCTGAACCAAGAACTACCTCTTTGTCAAATTTGGTGTAATTCCGTTCAGCAGTTCAGGCTGTAGCCGTGGCTAAAGTTTCCTATGGGAAAATGAATGGGAAAAACACGTTTTGGGACCCCCTTTTTTCTCGGCCCCCGCTTGACGAATCACCCCGAGACTTTCAGGATAGGAGCGGACTGGAACGGGCCACAAAGTTTGAAAATTTCGCGAAGATTCGTCAACCGACACAAGAGTTATTTCAAATAGAATGTTGCGGATTTCCTATGGAAAATAGGTCCTAACTATAACTATCTACTGGCGACCGCCAGTAGATTTTATATATTCGACTGCAGACAAAGCCAGGGACTGCTGCCAGGCGCAGCTTGTGATTTCACAAGGAGTCGAATTCACTGTATCTTCGACTTGCGGCTCGACGATAGTCTGCACCAGGGGCTGGAACGTTTAGGGGACTCGAGGAAGCCTGAAAACATCATTTTAAACCAGGACTTTTCATTTTAATACCGCGTCTTTTCCCTGAATATTTTTGCCTTCCCCATGCAGCACTCAGTCAGCAATAGTGCTTTCTGGGTATTGTAGTCTATGTTGGACTGCAGTGAGAGAGCATCCATGTGACCTTGGGTTGGAATACTCCCTCCAATGGGGGTCATGCAGGACACTTAAAGACGTGGGAGGAGTCATATACCTGGTAGCAGCAGCAGCAGCATCTGAGGAAGGCTATCATGCCGAAATGCATCATGCTTGTGCTGTTTTAATAAAGGGTTTCCATGTTTCCCGAAGTGGCCTCTCTACCCTTTCTTCACGGAGGAGGTGTTTTCGTTTGGATCTACTATGAGTGCTTGTCAGTGGTACTCAAGAGGCCCCCGTTCTTCCAAGTGGCGGAGTAATGCTGGCACCAGCAGCAGTAGCCTGCTTTCTTTTTCTTCCAAGATGTTGGATTAACTCCTGCCCGCCTCGACTGCAGACAAAGCCAGGGACTGCTGCCAGGCGCAGCTTGTGATTTCACAAGGAGTCGAATTCACTGTATCTTCGACTTGCGGCTCGACGATAGTCTGCACCAGGGGCTGGAACGTTTAGGGGACTCGAGGAAGCCTGAAAACATCATTTTAAACCAGGACTTTTCATTTTAATACCGCGTCTTTTCCCTGAATATTTTTGCCTTCCCCATGCAGCACTCAGTCAGCAATAGTGCTTTCTGGGTATTGTAGTCTATGTTGGACTGCAGTGAGAGAGCATCCATGTGACCTGGGGTTGGAATACTCCCTCCAATGGGGGTCATGCAGGACACTTAAAGACGTGGGAGGAGTCATATACCTGGTAGCAGCAGCAGCAGCATCTGAGGAAGGCTATCATGCCGAAATGCATCATGCTTGTGCTGTTTTAATAAAGGGTTTCCATGTTTCCCGAAGTGGCCTCTTACCCTTTCTTCACGGAGGAGGTGTTTTCGTTTGGATATATATATATATATATATATATATATATATATATATATATATATATATATATATATATATATATATATTATCTACTGGCGGTCGCCAGTAGATAGTTATAGTTAAAACCTATTATCCATAGGAAATCCGCGACATTATATTTGAAATAACGTTGGCGCCGGTTGACGAATCTTCGCAAAGTTTCCAACTTGTTGGGGCGCTCCGGTCCGCTCCTATCCTGAAAGTCTCAGGGTGATACGTCAAGCGGGGGCCGAGAAAAAAGGGGGTCCCAAAACGCGTTTTCCCATTCATTTTTCCATAGGAACCTTTAGTCGCAGCTACAGCCCGAACTGCTGAACGGAATTAAACCAAATTTGGCAAAGAGGTAGCCCTTGGTTCAGTGTCGTGCCTTTTGCTTAAATGGTGTAAATCCGTTCAGTAGTTCCTGAGAAAATCAAAAGTAAAGTCACATATATATCTGGGCGGAGCCTAACCACACATGTCATCGTGAGATCTGATTGGCTGTCAGCACTTCATCCTGGAATTGCTGGCAGCCATCTTGGGACCAATATAAATGATAGTACCTCATTGAAATGCATTGTAGTGAATAGAAGATTTTGAGGGTCACCAAAAGGAGAACTATAAAGGGTGATAACAGGCTTTAGTTACATTAGAATTTATTTGTTGATGGTACCATACTAATTTTAGGAATTGTGGTGTATTCTAAGGTGATTTTACCATGTGAAAAACCTTCTGCTGGGATATCATGAATCATGTTTGAGAGAACACTATTTTCTCATGCTTGTCCCATGGAGGTTTGGAAGGTGCTCCAGAAGCTAAAATGAGAGCATATTTTCTGTAAATTCACATTATCTTTCTCACTCATGTGAGAATGAAGTCTGACATTCTCAGTAAAACATGTACATCCAACAAGGGCAGAGACTGTCAGTTGATTCCTTTGTGTTCTACTGCAGCTTCCCAGAGTGTTCTAAAGAACAACTAGAGTGCTAACAGCCTTACTTATGACAAAAGTATGGCACACCTGAAGCCATCTTGATTGGAATAAACTGGTAACACTTAAACAATTTAATTTAAAAAGGAACAAAATGATGGGGTTCATTTTGTCATAGAAATTATGGTTAGTGCTGTAGAAAGAAAAATTAGGACATGTTTCAAGTGTGATCTCAAATATCTTCCTGTTATATTTCAACAGGAGCAGCCTGCCAGTTGATGCCTTTGTGTTCTACTGCAGCTTCCCAGAGTGTTCTAAAGAACAACTAGAGTGCTAACAGCCTTACTTATGACAAAAGTATGGCACACCTGAAGCCATCTTGATTGGAATAAACTGGTAACACTTAAAACATTTAATTTAAAAAGGAACAAAATGATGGGGTTCATTTTGTCATAGAAATTATGGTTAGTGCTGTAGAAAGAAAAATTAGGACATATTTCAAGTGTGATCTCAAATATCTTCCTGTTATATTTCAACAGGAGCAGCCTGCCAGTTGATGCCTTTGTGTTCTACTGCAGCTTCCCAGAGTGTTCTAAAGAACAACTAGAGCGCTAACAGCCTTACTTATGACAACAGTATGGCACACCTGAAGCCATCTTGATTGGAATAAACTGGTAACACTTAAAACATTTAATTTAAAAAGGAACAAAATGAGGGGTTCTTTTTGAAATAGAAATTATGGTTAGTGCTGCAGAAAGAAAAATTAGGGCATGTTTTAAGTGAGATCTCAAATCCTCTTCTATTTCATTAGAAAATTCTGACATGCAGACTGAAACAATCACTTTCAATACCAGCAGCAGACTACCAGTTAACTCCCTGGTGAGCAGTAGCTTTACTCCAGTGATCTAATGAGCAACTAGAGTGCTAACATTCTGAATTTATGGCAGATGTGAGACACATCTGAATGCCTTCTTGATGGAATCAAAGTAAAAACTGAAAGCATTTCCTACTGAGGAGACTGCAGTAAATGAAGAAATTAGGAAACTTCATAACAAAGAAGTCTTCCAAGATGGCCACCAGTGAAAAAAGAGCCCAAATGTAGCACAAATATTACCCAGATGTAGCCCACATATAGCCCAATGACAAAAGTGTGCAAAACACTTTTTATTTTTAGTTTTTTGCAGTTTTATGTAGTGCAGACTGGTCAGGTATTGGAGCATTGCATCTTAAAACATGACCCCCCTACACTACAAAAACACCACTGCACTACCTTAAACCCTAAAACACTACCCCCAGCACGACCCCCTACACTACACAAGCACCACTGCACTATCCTAAACCCTAAAACACTACCCCCAGCACGACCCCCTACACTACCCAAACACCACTGCACTAACCTAAATCCTAAAACACTACCACCAGCACGACCCCCTACACGACCCAAACACCACTGCACTACCCTAAAACATGACCCCTATACTACACAATCACCACTGCACTACCCTAAACCCTAAAACACTAACCCCAGCACGAGCCCCTACACTACACAAGCACCACTGCACTACCCTAAACCCTAAAACACTACCCCCAGCATGACCCCCTACACTACACAAACACCACTGCACTACCCTAAACCCTAAAACACTACCCCAGCACGACCCCCTACACTACCCAAACACCACTGCACTAACCTAAATCCTAAAACACTACCCCCAGCACGACCCCTACACTACCCAAACACCACTGCAGTACCCTAAAACATGACCCCTACACTACACAAACACCACTGCACTACCCTAAACCCTAAAACACTACCCCCAGCATGACCCCCTACACTACACAAGCACCACTGCACTACCCTAAACCCTAAAACACTATCCCCAGCACGACCCCCTACACAGCCCGAACACCACTGCACTGCCCTAAACCCTGAAACACCAGCCCCTGCATGACCCCTACACTGCCCGAACACCACTGCACTGCCCTAAACCCTGAAACACCACCCCTAGCACGACCCCCTACACTGCCCGAACACCACTGCACTGCCCTAAACCCTGAAATACCACCCCCTTCCCTACCCCCTACACTGCCCGAACACCACTGCACTGCCCTAAACCCTGAAACACCACCCCCAGCATGACCCCCTACACTGCCCGAACACCACTGCACTGCCCTAAACCCTGAAACACTACCCCAGCAAGACCCCTACACTGCCCGAACACCACTGCACTGCCCTAAACCCTGAAACATCACCCCCAGCAAGACCCCCTACACTGCCCGAACACCACTGACCTAAACCCTGAAACACCACCCCCAGCACGACCCCCTACACTGCCCGAACACCACTGCACTGCCCTAAACCCTGAAACACTACCCCCAGCATGACCCCCTACACTGCTCAAACACCACTGCTCTGCCCAAAACCCTGAAACACCAGCCCCAGCACGACCCCCTACACTGCCCGAACACCACTGCACTGCCCTAAACCTTGAAACACCAGCCCCTGCACGACCCCCTACACTGCCCGAACACCACAGCACTACCCTAAACCCTGAAACATCACCCCCAGCACGACCCCCTACACTGCCCGAGCACCACTGCACTGCCCTAAACCCTGAAACACCAGCCCCAGCATGACCCCATACACTGCCCGAACACCACTGCACTGTCCTAAACCCTGAAACACCAGCCCCAGCACGACCGCCTACACTGCCCGAACACCACTGCACTGCCCTAAACCCTGAAACACCAGCCTCAGCACGACCCCCTACACTGCCTGAACACAACTGCACTGCACTGCCCTGAACCCTGAAACACCAGCCCCAGCACAACACCCTACACTGCCCGAACACCACTGCACTGCCCTAAACCCTGAAACACCACCCCGTGCATGACCCCCTACACTGCCCGAACACCACTGCACTGCCCTAAACCCTGAAACACCACCCCGTGCATGACCCCCTACACTGCCCGAACACCACTGCACTGCCCTAAACCCTGAAACACCACCCCCTGCACAACCCCCTACACTGCTCGAACACTACTGCACTGCCCTAAACCCAGAAACACCATCCCCAGCACGACCCCCTATACTGCACGAACACCACTGCACTGCCCTAAACCCTGAAACACTACCCCCAGCAAGACCCCCTACACTGCTCGAACACCTCTGCACTGCCCTAAACCCTGAAACATCACCCCCAGCAAGACCCCCTACACTGCCCGAACACCACTGCCCTAAACCCTGAAACACCACCCCCAGCAAGACCCCCTACACTTCCTGAACACTACTGCACTGCCCTAAACCCTGAAACACCAGCCCCAGCATGACCCCCTACACTGCCCGAACACCACTGCACTGCCCTAAACCCTGAAACACCACCCCCTGCATGACCCCCTACACTGCCCGAACACCACTGTACTGCCCTAAACCCTGAAACCCCACCCCCAGCATGACCCCCAACACTGCCAGAACACCACTGCACTGCCCTAAACCCTGAAACACCACCCCTGCACGACCCCTACACTGCCCGAACACTACTGCACTGCCCTAAACCCTGAAACACCACCCCCAGCACGACCCCCTACACTGCACGAACACCACTGCACCGCCCTAAACCCTGAAACACTACCCCCAGCAAGACCCCCTACACTGCCCGAACACCACTGCACTGCCCTAAACCCTGAAACACCACCCCCTGCATGACCCCCTACACTGCCCGAACACCACTGTACTGCCCTAAACCCTGAAACCCCACCCCCAGCATGACCCCCAACACTGCCAGAACACCACTGCACTGCCCTAAACCCTGAAACACCACCCCCTGCACGACCCCCTACACTGCCCGAACACTACTGCACTGCCCTAAACCCTGAAACACCACCCCCAGCACGACCCCCTACACTGCACGAACACCACTGCACCGCCCTAAACCCTGAAACACTACCCCCAGCAAGACCCCTACACTGCCCGAACACCACTGCACTGCCCTAAACCCTGAAACATCACCCCCAGCAAGACCACCTACACTGCCCGAACACCACTGCCCTAAACCCTGAAACACCTCCCCCAGCAAGACCCCCTACACTGCCCGAACACCACTGCACTGCCCTAAACCCTGAAACACCACCCCCAGCAAGACCCCTACACTGCCGAACACCACTGCACTGCCCTGAACCCTGAAACACCACCCCCAGCACGACCCCCTACACTGCCCGAACACCACTGCTCTGCCCAAAACCCTGAAACACCAGCCCCAGCACGACCCCCTACACTGCCCGAACACCACTGCACTGCCCTAAACCCGGAAACACCAGCCCCAGCACGACCCCCTACACTGCCCGAATACCACTGCACGGCCCTAAACCCTGAAACACCACCCCCAGCACGACCCCCTACACTGCCCGAACACCACTGCCCTAAACCCTGAAACACCAGCCCCAGCACAACCCCGTACACTGCCAGCACACCACTGCACTGCCCTAAACCCTGAAACACCAGCCCCAGCACAACCCCGTACACTGCCCGAACACCACTGCACTGCCCTAAACCCTGAAACACCAGCCCCAGCACGACCGCCTACACTGCCTGAAAACTACTGCACTGCCCTAAACCCTGAAACACCACCCCCAGCTAGACTACCTACACTGGCCGAACACCACTGCACTGCCCTAAACCCTGAAACACCACCCCCTGCACGACCCCCTACACTGCCCAAACACTACTGCACTGCCCTAAACCCTGAAACACCACCCCAGCACGACCCCCTACACTGCCCGAACACCACTGCACTAAACCCTGAAACACCACCCCCTGCACGACCCCTACACTGCCGGAACACCACTGCACTGCCCTAAACCCTGAAACATCACCCCCAGCACAACCCCCTACACTGCCTGAGCACCATTGCTCTGCCCTAAACCCTGAAACACTAGCCCCAGCACGACCCCCTACACTGCCCGAACACCACTGCACTGCCCTAAACCCTGAAACACCACCCCCAGCACGACCCCCTACACTGCCCGAACACGACTGCACTGCCCTAAACCCTGAAACACCAGCCCCAGCACGACCCCCTACACTGCCCGAACACCACTGCATTGCCCTAAACTCTGAAACACCAGCCCCAGCAAGACCCCTATACTGCCCGAACACCACTGCACTGCCCTAAACCCTGAAACACCAGCCCCAGCATGACCCCCTACACTGCCCGAACACCACTGCTCTGCCCTAAACCCTGAAACACCAGCCCCAGCACGACCCCCTACACTGCCCGAACACCACTGCACTGCCCTAAACCCTGAAACACCAGCCCCAGCACCACACCCTAAAATGCCTGAACACCACTGTACTGCCCTAAACCCTGAAACACCACCCCCTGCACCGCCCCCTACACTGCCCGAACACCACTGCACTGCCCTAAACCCTGAAACACCACCCCTGCACGACCCCCTACACTGCCCGAACACCACTGCACTGCCCTAAACCCTGAAACACCACCCCCTGCACCCCCTACACTGCCCGAACACCACTGCACTGCCCTAAACCCTGAAACACCACCCCTGCACCGCCCCCTACACTGCCCGAACACCACTGCACTGCCCTAAACCCTGAAACACCACCCCCAGCATGACCCCCTTTACTGCTCGAACACCACTGCACTGCCCCAAACCCTGAAACACCACCCCCAGCATGACCCCCTACACTGCCCGAACACCACTGCCCTAAACCCTGAAACACCACCCCTGCACGACCCCCTACACTGCCCGAACACCACTGCACTGCCCTAAACCCTAAAACACCACCCCCAGCACGACCCCATACACTGCCCGAACACCACTGCACTGCCCTAAACCCTAGAACACTACCCCCAGCATGACCCCCTACACTACCCGAACACCACTGCACTACCCTAAACCCTAAAATACTCCCCCAGCACGACCCCCTACACTACCCGAACACGACTGCACTGCCCTAAACCCTAAAACACTCCCCCCAGCACGACCCCCTACACTACCCGAACACCACTGCACTGCCCTAAACCCTAAAACACTCCCCCAGCACGACCCCCTACACTACCTAAACACCACTGCACTGCCCTAAACCCTAAAACACTACCCCACATGACCCCCTACACTACCCAAATACCAATGCACTACCCTAATCCCTAAAACACTACCCCCGCACAACCCCCTACACTACCCAAAGACCACTGCACTACCCTAAACTCTAAAACAATACCCCCGCACGACTCCCTACACTACTCAAAGACCACTGCACTACCCTAAACCCTAAAACACGACCTCCTACACTACACAAACACCACTGCACTACCCTAAACCCTAAAAAACTACCCCCAGCACGAACCCCTACACTACCCAAACACCACTGCACTACCCTAAACCATAAAACACTACCCCCAGCAGTACCCCCTATGCTACCCAAACACCACTGCACTACCCTAAACCCTAAAACACTACCCCCAGCAGTACCCCTACACTACCCAAACACCATTGCACTACCCTAAATCCTAAAACACTACCCCCAACAGTATCCCCTACACTACCCAAACACCACTGCACTACCCTAAACCCTAAAACCCTAAAACACTAACCCCAGCACGACCCCCTACACTACCCAAACACCACTGTACTACCCTAAACCCTAAAACACTCCCCCAGCACGACTCCCTACACTACCCAAACACCACTGCACTACCCTAAACCCTAAATCTACCCCCACCATGACCCCCTACACTACACAAACACCACTGCACTACCCTAAACCCTAAAACACTACCCCCAGCACGACCCTCTTCACTACCTAAACACAACTGCACAATTTGTTACAGGCGTTGCAACGCAGGCCTGTGGTGCTTACTGGAAGTACCTGGTGGGCTAGTTGGGCCCCAGGGACTCTCAGGATTCAAGGTGACCTACTTCCCCAACTTAAAACGCGCCACGGGGCGCGTTTGCACAGTGTTGAAGGGAGGGGGCGGGGCCTCAGGTGACATGTGCGCAAACACGCCCTGTGGTGCGTTTTAAGTTGGGGAGTTAATTCCCTTTGAATCCTGGGGGCCAACTAGCCCACCAGGTACCTTCAGTAAGCACAACAGAGTTGCGTTGCAGAGAGGTGAAAAAGGTGCGTGGCCTCGGAACGCCTCTCTGCAACTCAGCTCTGTGGTCCTAACTGTAGGTACCTGGGGGCTAGTTGGGCCCCAGGGACCCTCAGGATTCAAGGGGACTTAATCCCCCAACTTAAAACGCGCCACGGGCGCGTTTGCACACATGTCACCTCAGGCCCCCCTCCCTTCACCACTGTGCAATGTCCAACTAACTATAACTTTCCCTAAAACCTATGGTTTTTTCAGTGAATATATATATATATATATATATATATATATATATATATATATATATATATTCATTCACTGAAAAAACCATAGGTTTCAGACACGTTATAGTTACAAATTAGCATTTAAAAAACCTTTGAAATTCACTGAAAAAACCATAGGTTTTAGGGACAGTTATAGTTACTTGGACATTGCACTCGTACAAAACCCGTGAAATTCCCCCGTTATAGTTAGTTCAGCTAACTATAACTCGCGCCCGCAATGCACTGCTGATGACGTCACATATTACATCACTCATGACATGGTCAGTGACATCACTGATGACATCTCAAATGACATCACTGATGACATCATCCAGTGACTGTGTTTCTGTAAAGTTTAAATATTTTTAAAATATATAGGAAAAGACGTATTGAAGAATGAGTGGGTGTGTAAGTGTCTGTATGGATGATTTAGTAGGTGCGTGACTGACTCTACAAGCGAGTGATTTAACGTATCTTACTGAATGCATGGGTTAGTGACTAAACTGGGTGTATGTCTGTATCCGTCTGTATGTTGCTGTGTAAGTGGCTGCATGTGTTTGTGAATAGCTAAATGAGTGTCTATATGAGTTATTGAATGCTTGTCTGAGTATCTGTATGGGTGCCTGAGTGTTTGTGTGGGAGGGTGTGTGCAACTCTGTGCATAGATGTGTGAGTGGGTGATTCACTGGGTGGATGGTTTCAAGAGTGCATCTGTGATAGACTGTATGGGTGGGTAAGTGTGTGTAAGAGTGTGTTAGTGAGTGAATGTATGTCCCAGTGGTACATGTGTGAGTAACTACATATGTGAAAGGCAGTATATATGTGTGTTGGAGTATATAAATAGCTATAAGCAAGAGTGAGTGATTGTGATAGTGGCTGTATGGATGATTGTGTGCTTGTATCAGTGATTGTATAAGAGCGTAACAATGTGCTACTATTTGTATGAGTAAGTGAGCTGGTGTGTGTATAACTGTATAGGTGAGTAAATGGCAGTGTGTTTAATTATTTGCATGACTGACTAGGTGTGTGAGTATCTCTATGGATGAGTGGCGTTGTTTGAGTGTCTATATAGGAGTAAGAGTGCATATGATAGTCCTGTACTGAGTGACCGTAAGTATGAGTGACTGTACGGGTGAGTGAGTGGATGTGTGTGTGTAGACCTAAAAATCAGTGAGTGGGTATGTAGTTATTGGTGTTGGAGTGTCTATGGTTTTGCGAATGGCAGTCTGTAATTTAGAGTGGGTGTATCAAAGGTTATATTAGGGTGTGAGGAGGTGCATCAGATTATCACGTGGATGATGTCATCAGTGATGTCATTTGAGATGTCATCAGTGATGTCATCAGTGATGTCACTGACCATGTCATGAGTGATGTAATATGTGACGTCATCAGCAGTGCATTGCGGGGCGCGAGTTATAGTTAGCTGAACTAACTATAACGGGGGAATTTTACGGGTTTTGTACGAGTGCAATGTCCAAGTAACTATAACTGTCCCTAAAACCTATGGTTTTTTCAGTGAATTTCAAAGGTTTTTTAAATGCTAATTTGTAACTATAACGTGTCTGAAACCTATGGTTTTTTCAGTGAATTTCAAAGGTTTTTTAAATGCTAATTTCTAACTATAACGTGCCTGAAACCTACGGTTTTTTCAGTGAATTTCAAAGGTTTTGTAAATGACAATTTTTAAATGTATTAATTGTTATATTAATTTTTATCATACTGATTTACTACATTTTTAGAAACAATTTTTTTTACATATTTTATTTTTTAAATTACATTGTAATTACATTATACATTACAAAAAATACTTTATCAGAATGAATTACTTTAGTTTAAATACTTTGCAGATAGGCAATAGACTTTTAAGTACAGTAGTTACAGTTGTTGCAATGGGCAACACATTTTCAAACACAATGCAACATTCAGCTCAATGTGAATTTCTAGTTAAATGCAATTAGTTACTTTATGGATTACTTTTGTAACCACAGGACTGGATCCTAGATTCAGTCCTGGTACATCTCCTGTAAACAGTTGAGTAAAAGCGTTTTGGTTACAGTCGTGATTTTTAAGGAATATTATTGTATTTTAAAAGTTGACACTTTGAAACTTTTTCTCATAGAATCACCAATGTTATCCTATGGAAGGAAATTCACTTAGCAGGTAAAAACTGTTATCGTTACTTTTTCTTACTCAGTGTTGGATCCTGGATCCAGCACTGGTGCATCTCCTGTAAACAGTTGAAAGAATGCGTTTAAGTCATACTGTCGATTTGTAAGGAATATTTGTAGTTTGTGAAAATCAACACTTTGAAACTTTTTGCTGAAAACCAGTCAATGTTAGCCTATGAAGGAAATTCAAGTTACCGGTAAGTACGGTTAAAATTACTTTTCAGGATCAGTACTGGGCTGAAAGATGCAGCACTGAGGTCTCTCCTGATAACAGGTGAGTAAATCGGAATTCGTATTTCGGCTGATTTTAGAGGAATATTTTAAAGTTCCAAAACTCCACACTTAGAAGAATTTCCAAGTGAAACCAGTCAATGTTAGCCTATGAAGGAAATTCAAGTTACCGGTAAGTACGGTTAAAATTACTTTTCAGGATCAGTACTGGGCTGAAAGATGCAGCACTGAGGTCTCTCCTGATAACAGGTGAGTAAATCGGAATTCCTATTTCGGCTGATTTTAGAGGAATATTTGCACAATGGTGAAGGGAGGGGGCGGGGCCTTAGGTGACATCTTTGCAAACGCGCCCCATGGCGCGTTTTAAGTTGGGGGATTAAGTCCCCTTGAATCCTGAGGGTCCCTAGGGGCCAACTAGACCACCAGGAACCTCCAATATGCGCCAGGGGCTGCGTTGCAGAGACTGTAGAGAGGCCACACCCCTTTTACACCTCTCTGCAACGCAGCTCTGTGGCGCATTCTGGATGTACCTGTTGGGCTAGTTGGCCCCAGGGACCCTCAGGATTGAAGGGATTTAATTCCCCATCTTAAAACGCGCCACGGGGCCTGTTTGCACACATGTCACCTGAAGCCCCGCCCCCTCCCTTCACCACTGTGCAAACGCGCCCCGTGGCGCGTTTTAAGTTGGGGGATTAAGTCCCCTTGAATCCTGAGGGTCCCCAGAGTCCAACTAGCCCACCATATACCTCCAAAAAGCGCCACAGAGCTGCGTTGCAGAGAGGTGTAAAAAGGGGCGTGGCCTCTGTACACCTCTCTGCAAGGCAGCCCCCTGGCGCATACTGGAGGTACCTGGTGGGCTAGTTGGCCCCCAGGGACCCCCAGTATTCAAGGGAAGTCGTTCTCCTCTGCAAACACGCCAGGGGCGCGTTTGCAGAGTGGTGAAGGAAGGGGCGGGGCCTGCGGGCCCGATCGTTTTTTTTTTTTCTCCTCTGAAGGGGGCTGTGTGGCCCCCTTCCTTTTTTCTTTTTTGGGCCCTGGGGACCCCATCCCCCAGGGCCTTACACCTTTTTTAAATTACCTTTAAAAAAAAACGGGAAGGGGGCCGCGTGGCCCCCTTCCCTGGGCCTGTATTGGCCCCGGGGACCCCATCCCCCGGGCATGGCCTCTATATTTATTTTTTGAGGGGGCAGCGTGGCCCCCTCCTCTGGCCATTTTAAGGCCCCGGGGACCCCATCTCCCGGGGCCGGCCTTTCCATTTTTTTTTTTAAAAATGTTTCTTCTTTTTTGGGGAGGGGGCCGCGTGGCCCCCTCCTGGGCCACTACTTGCCCCGGGGACCCCATCCCCCGGGCTGGCCCTCTCCGTTGGGGACTGTGGGGGTCCCCAATCCCCCACAGTCCCGCCCGGCTCCCACGTCCCTTGGGAGCCGGCATTGCTGTTCCACATGGGGAGCAGCTGACATGCTGCTCCCCATGTGGAAAAGCAATCGCTTTGGATATTGGAAGAGAGAGCAGGTTTCCCTGCTCTCTCTTCCAATATCCAAAGCAGTTTGCTATGGCAGGACGGGAGCCGCTGAGCAAACCTAGGGGGTCAGGGTGTTTCTACCCTGCCCCCTTTGTGCGCTTTGCGCACTTGTTTCTGTCCCTCGGTTCTACCGAGGGACAAAATGGCTGCCAACATTTCCTGAATCGGAATGTTGACAGCCAGCTGACAGCCAATTAACATGCAGCTCGTGATCGGGAGGGTACGCGGACCCTACTCGTCCCTAGATATCACTAACTTTTTACTTTTCATTTTCTCAGCAACTACTGAACGGATTTACACCATTTAACAAAAGGGTTCTTTCTGAACCAAGAACTACCTCTTTGCCAAATTTGGTGTAATTCCGTTCAGCAGTTCGGGCTGTAGCCGTGTCTAAAGTTTCCTATGGGAAAATGCATGGGGAAAACGCGTTTTGGGACCCCCTTTTTCTCGGCCCCCACTTGACGTATCACCCCGAGACTTTCAGGGTAGGAGCGGACCGGAGCGCCCCACGAAGTTTGAAAATTTCGCGAAGATACGTCAACCGGCAAGAGAGTTATTTCAAATAGAATGTCGCGGATTTCCTATGGATAATATGTTGTAACTATAACTATCTACTGGCGACCGCCAGTAGATAATATATATATATATCTGCCGGTGATTAACAAAATCCTTTATTTCAAAGGAGCAGGCATTTTCCACTCCAAATAATTAGGTCCTTTAGCCTGACGCATTTCAGAGCATTCACCCTCTTTCTTCTACATATATATGTAGACTTCAGCAAATGAAAAATAGACTATATTTACACATTCACTGCTACAAGAAACCAAATCGGAAGATCTGCCACAGCCGCCAGAAACCAGATGTAGTTCTTTCAAGGCTCTCAACCATCCACCCTGCCATCCACAACACTGCACCTACCTTCATCCTCCTAAAACTATAGTCATGATTGCAGAACAGAATACCCTAATCTTAGGCGTCTCCAGTTCAGACCATTGCAATCTTCAGAAAGAATACACTTTTAATGATAACAGGTTCTCTGTATAAACAGCAAGTTCTGAAACTCACTCCTGGCAAAAATAGGACCATTCATGATGACTGAACTTCAGAAGATCGTAAAGACCTGCCCATTCCCAAACAGATGTCTTGCTCATATGCACATCTGATGTGCTACTCCCTGACGTTGTCCAACTTTCCTAGGCTCTGAAGCAAGAAGTCACAGGCCAGTCCAATATGGACTGGTTAAGATTTTTTTTGTTTTTAAAGTCTAGGCCAGGCACACCTCGTACCATAATTCCAAAGGCATTTTTAAAAATCAATAAAACTGTATATTATACCAGGTCTATTATTTAACCCTTTATTAACCATGAATGAAATGGCCATAATATTATCTAGGGTAGAACTACCACGCGCCTTAAGCCAGACTGATGTACTGGCATCATTTGATTATCTTCAGGACAGGTCTCCAAATCGCTCAAAAGAACACTGGCGTACCATGTGGCATCATGATCTAAGAGGGAAGTTAGCCTATAGCTTCATAGATCACTATGAGAGCAGTTATTTTAAATTGGGTTATGAGGGATTCCAAGACCCAACCAAAAGGACTTGAACATGGAATTTAAATGACTAACCAAGAAATCTGCAAGAGATTTAAAAATGCTTCCCAAGAGCTGTGGTTTCTCCTTGCTATTCAAATGGAGGACGCTACAATATTTTTGGACTATACCATTTCCATGTCTCCACTATGGACTGGTGGTACTTCAACTTTTAGCAGATAAATATTCTCTTTAGTGACCTATATAATTTCTAAATGTGTCTTCTAAATAAGACAAAGAATATTACTGCCTTGATGCATTGTAAATGATTTTTGGAACCTGTTTAGATACCTCAAGAATAACTCCCATTATTTTTTATCACAAACATCAAAAATATGAACACAACTCTGTCTCAAAATAACATTGTTTTGATTCCTGATTTGCCTTCTGATATTCTGCTTTTAACTTCTGAATATTTTTCCGCAGTAAATTCTCTTTGTATTTGATCAACAATTTTCTCATGTTCCTTAATACCTTATTATATACCATTTTGACGCTTGGAACTAAATATTTCTCATCTTACAACATATTTGGCACACTTAATAAATATTTCAAGAATGTTAATATCTCAGGCCACAACCATTGTAGTTCTGAGTTTGCACTTATGTGAGGCCAATCTTCCCATAACAGCTTAAATCTTGCATGTTCATCCATCAGCTCATTTGTTCCAATCAAGTTGAACTCCATCTTATTCTTTTGAAATCAGATCATTCAACCATGTACTAGATTTGTGTATTCTTCACTTTTGGAATGGTAATTTGCATAGTAAATGATTATGTGAAATGATCACTACTAACCTGCATTTGAATATGTACATTTGGACACAGAATAAATTGCAGAAAACAAGCGCATTATCTAATAATGTCTACATTTGAACTTAATATGTAGTGTTGAGAATGACCATTCAGGAGTCTTAAAGCCAAACTACACATTAATTCCAAACTCACTCTCTCTTGGGACTGGTTACTAAATTCATACACCGGAATATCTCAATAAGCACTAATCAGTTCAACTTCAACATAATATCCAGACTTACACAATAAATACAAATTCAAGTATGCAGTCACAATCATCCCCATATAATTCAAATCAGCTCTAAGACGCCAGCAGAGATGGAACACCAAGCACACAGCTCTTGTAGATCACATCAGTGCCATCAACAAACACCAGCACTGACAGCAGCAAGGAAATCTTAGCCATCAAAGATTTCACTGCACCTTCTGCCACCCCCAGAAACATCACCCCCTCACAAGACCATTGCAACAAGTTCTAAGAATTCTTCTGTAACAAAATCACCTTCATATACAGATACTTTGACTCTCAACCAGACCCCTTCAACATCACAACTCAACTTCCCATCAAAGCTGATGAATGAACCTTGACCACGTGGCCTGCTGTCACCACAGTTGAGATTGCAGTTACCATGAAGGCCATCCACTAAGGGGCTCCATCGGACCATTGTCCCCACCACGCCTTCACCAAAAGACTCCTACCAATCAGCGAAGCACTAACACCAAACCTCAAAGCCTCCATTAATTCAGCCACATTCCCAGAAACCTGGAAACATGCCACCATCATGTCCCTGGTCAACCATCCACTGACCCAGCCACGCTTTCCAACTACAGACCCATCTCCTTCCTACCATACCTGGCAAAAGTCTTTGCGAAATTAGCAAACCAACGCCTCAAAAACCACCTTAGAAACCACCAGCTCCTCGATGCTATGCTGTCCAAATTTAGACTCAACAACCGAACAGAAACAGCACTCATCGCTGCCACAGACTACATTCACATGATCCTTGACAGAGACATAGCATCCCCCATTCACCTGGAGCTCTCTGCAGCATTTGACAGTCTCACACCCCATCCTTATCAGCCACCTGCACGAGATCAGCAACCAAGGACCTGCTCTCTTCTAGATCTGCTCCTTCCACACAGATAGAACACAAGCTGTCAGCCTGGCATCTTACTCCTTGGAAGCCGGCAAACCCATCCACGGAGTGCCTCAAGACTTATCACTAAGCCCTACCCTCAACGCTTACATGATCCCTCTGATCCACATCATCCATGCACACATCAACATTCTCTCCGACGCATATGACACACAACTCAATCTCCCTTTCAGACAAACGCCCAAACACAAGAAACAAGTTCACCGCCTGCATGACCGAAGTCGCTATCTGGATGAAAGGCAACTGTCTCAAGCGCAACATCAACAAGACAGAAGTAGTGATCTTTGCCAGTAACACCTCACCATGGGACTCCAGCTTGTGGCCGGCTGAAATTGGACCCACACCCAGCACCCACACCAGGAACCTCAGAATAATCATCAACAGCAAATTGGACATGACAGCACAAGTCAACATCATCACTGTATCCTGCTTCTACACCCTGAAGATGCGGAGAAAGATCTTCAAATGGCTCCTAAGCAGCACTAGAAAAACTGCCACTCACACCCTAGTCACTAGCAAGTTGGACTATGGGAAAACCCTCTACAATGGGATCACCAAGCAACTCACTAGAAGACTACAAACCATCTAGAACTCGGCAGGCAAACTCATTCCCAACCTCACACACAGAGCTCACATCACACCACACCACACCTCAAGGAACTTAACTGGCTCCTGAAACACAAACAAGCTTAACTCAAACTCGTCACACACACATTCAAGGCACTACACAACTCAGGCCCCACCTACCTGAACAGTGGCACCTTCTTCCACCAATGATCTAGACAACTCTGTGCCACAGAACTCCTACTTACAAGCATACACAGAACCAGATCAGGAGAACAGGCGTTCTCAACGCTCACTCCTAAAGCTTGGAATGACCTCCCACGCTACATCAGAGCCTCCTCCTCTTTTCTTGAATTCCACAAGAAGCTGAAGATCTAGCTTTTCAATTAACCAACGAGCCATAGGCAGGGCTAGGTGCGCGCACACACACACCTGCTCAGCACCAGGATGCTCTTACAGGTGATAGTGGGCTTTACAAATGCACATAACGCAAGCCACCTTAGTTAAAGCGTAACCTGACTATTGTAAATTTATAAGGAAGGGTGCATTAAGAGCACCAACACCCACCAGCATACGTTCCGGTCCCTAGCCCTTTGTCACCCAGATGGCACAACTGCACAGTTTGCACATTTGACTCCTGGGGTCTAAATCCGTATATTTCTTCCACCAGATGGAGTAGCCACACCAAATCTCCTCCCCTCTACTCTTTCTTCACACTGCCGTCAGAGCAACAGATGCAGACCTTTTGGGATAGGAACCAATTTACTAATACCAGTGTTTCTATGACTGCAAACATTACGTTAAAGTGCATGATTTCAGGATGTGTATCCATTTTTATAGTTTGCAGTACTATGTGGGACAGGGATGCTAAGAAATAGAGTTCTAAATTGGTCAGTGCCCACCTTTCCTTCATCAGTGGAGCAAATGTTTTTTGTAGTCCCTACCCTGGACCTTTTACTACCCCATATAAATGATAAAGCCATCCTGTTATTAAAAAATATATATTAAAAAATTAAAGACAAAATGGCTCTAGAAGGCATGGGAGGGTTTGAAACAGAAATAAACATTGGGGTAAAGCTACCATTATAATAATGTTAACCTGCCCCATTACCCGACATGAATAAACGTTTCCAGGCTTCAAAACCTTTTGTTATTTTATGAAACAGAATTCCATAATTAGGAAAATATGTCACTCACCGAAGATGAAACTTGTATTCCCAAATATTTAAGCTCTTGTGTTGTTGCCATATTGCACAATTCTGAAGGCAGATCTGTTCCGCTACAATTAATCTTTGTAATGTTGATCTTGTATCCCAATTGTTTAGAAATCTGTTGACAAATTTCAAATTCTAATGTTAGATTTTCTTTTTCCAGGTGGGAGGGCCACATTGTTAGCATATAATATTTTTGTAGTCCCAGACACTTCCAGGGCTACACAGTTAGAACCTTGTAAGCTGATATATCCAGACAGTGGCTGAATAAAAAGAGCAAAAAGGTGGACACTGGTCATCTGTGCATGGTGCCTCTTTTACTGGGATTACCATCAACGCCAGTCTCCATTAAGTACATGTTCTGTGCTTGATCAGTGGTACAAGGACCTTATCAACCTATTGAACTGGAAATAAAAGTTCATATAGTTTGAGACTATCACAAAAATGTAAAGTTCACTGCGTCAAATGACATTTCAGCATTCAAGAATCAAACAGCCAGAGGGAGTTGAAGTCCCAATATCAGGTTGATGGTCTCCAAGAGATAATGTGTGTTTAAGGCCGGGGGTCTTCCTGTGATAAATACGGTCTGATTTGGGTTTACCATGTCTCCTAGCAAGCCGACTAATTTCAGAGAGAATCTTCTAGAGTTACAGGCCTGTATAAGCAGCACTCAGGCTTTTTCCCAAGTTTTAGAAAGGTAATCATGTTCCCTTGTTTAGAGGATCATAGAATTTCTGCCCCTCACTTTTATGTACATCAATATAAGCAAAGGGGCATGAGCACCCACCAAACTAATTAGCACAGCTCTCCAGAAAATCCATCTGGGCCTTGTGCTTCTGCAGCTGCCATTAAACGTATGATTTTCTCCATCACTTCTCGACTATATAGTCATTTTAAAAACATATTCTCCAATTTTACTCCATTTCAAATCATTCAGAAAAGTGTGAATATTTGCAGGTTTAGGCTTAAATACCTCCTGATACAGTTTACTATAACATGTATGAAAAACTTCAGCTACCTTCTCCAAAGCTACCATTTCCCAGTCTTGCATCCCAATAATTCATTCTCCCTCCTGCCATGATATTAATTTCTGAGCTAACCTTATTTTTTCTGTTCATCACTCACTGCTCTACATTTTTTGGTTCACAAGTTCATTTGTACCTTACAATGTTTGGCATTCTCAGTTCCTCTAATATATTGACGTTACTGTCACTTGACTTGCATGCAGCTATATCCTGTGCAATTTTAAAGAGCGCTTTCTTTCCTGCATTTACATGGCTTGTATTTCTCTTTTCTTATGCCTTAATCTGATCCAGGTATTAGATGATGAACTCAGTCTCAAAATATTAATAAATTGACCTCCTGCTTCATCTTTTAGGGGGTTCCTTTACCTCCTGTTTGACATAATACACATACAGGACCATAATCTGTTAAGACTAGATGGAGTATCTCTATTCTATCTATTGGGAGGAGTTTAGAACAGAGTATGTATTATAAATGTCCCCGGATTTGGTGTTTGTGAATATAATGGGAGAGTTCCTGAGAGCCCAGATATGCTACTCTGTTACATGGGCCAGACTGAGGCTACTTTGAAACAATTGTACAGTCTACCTCATTCATGTGTGTCTTTGATCATTAATCTGTTTTTTGGATTTAGTCAGTTTGTCAATTAATTGTAAGGCACTATTAAAATCCTCCCCACCACTTATGGGGTTGTAAATCAGAGCAGTATTCATAAATATTTCTCTAAGAATGCGGAACATCTGTTCTAGAGATATAATAATTACAAACCTACTGGGTTGCATGTTTAGGTGTCAGAACTACCCACCTACCCCCATGGCCTTCTTGTTCTTTGATTAGTGTTTTCACTATTTTTCCTAATTATAATTGTTATCCCATCCAATACAGCCGCAGAGACATAGGAATGTCTGGTTTCCTATACACAAGAGTATCCATTTAACAGTTAGTTTGTATTTGTGAATTAAGTTTCCTGTAAAGAAAACATTTCTGCCTTAGTCTGCTCAAGGAGGCTCAATCATATTTTCTTCACACTAATAATCATTTACATTCATGGTTAATATTGTCACCTTATCCATTTGAGTATATCCTACTATGTTTCCCCACTTTCTTCCCTCCATTTTAAGAGAAGGACAAACCTTTATTTTTTCCATATTTCTCACTTCTGCATCTCCACAGACGACTCCTACCTCTCCCCCTAAACAACCTGCCTACCACTCCCACCCTTACCACTCCCAGCCTTAACATGCAATTGACTCCAGCATATGTCTGCATCCATCTCCTTCCACACAACTGCCAGTAGGTGCAAACTACTGAACATCCGGTAAATACCTCCAACACTGCAAACATTCTGAACATTATAATAGTCATGGGCAGGCTCCTTACATGCAATAGACTTCTAGTTGGTCTCCTGCAGCACTCTTCCTTTCCTATGGATAAAACTATCAACTTTGCAACACATTTTGGTCAACCTGACCAGACACAGGTATGTACACTCAGACACACACATACACTAACACTTCTCACTGTCACCACTAAGCAGTTTGGCTATTTCCTACAGTGCAACAGAGCTGCTTTCTACATTTTTAAAATCCCACATGTGGGTGGTGTAAAGCCACACTTCTTTCCTTAATGGGAATTTTAACATTTACGCCACTTACACTCATTATGTACAGTTTGACCATGGGCTTACCTTAAGCCAAACAAGTCAAAAGGAGTTTTCTAATTAAACACAATGAATTAGGCATAGAGCACAAGTTGGGAGAGGCAGATTAGCAGTGAGTAGGCAAACCAGAGTCAAAATATGCCAGCTATTCAGTCATAAAATTGAGAAGCCATTCAAAAAGATGCACTTTCCTACAGTTTAGTAGCACTGCAAAATAACAGGTAAGATTACCAAAAGCATTTGAATGTATTTTCTAAACATTGATAAAAGCTTGAATTGGCAAGAAAACTTAAACTCTTAACCTTCGGGTTGCCCACAGATTATCAGAGTAGGAATATATGCTCACTGAACTACATTCGCATGGCAAACGCACTTGCTAGTTTATGTTTTTTTAACTTTTTATTATTTTCATTCATTTAATTTTGAATTATAAAAGCATCAAAGACTGCATAGTACATACATCAATATCATTGTTCATTCACATTGTCCAACTCCCTCTGTAGACCTATCCTATATGTACTGCCAGTTGTAGGCTTCCACCCCTCCCAGTGCAGGGTCGTGTAAATAGCTCTATTCTTCTCATGATTTGTGGGTTTGCCCAGTGCTTCCATGCCAATACACTGAATCTGTCCCTTCCCACCCTTCAATGTCCTTCCCATGACTAGGGTTATCCTGTCCCACTCTAGTGTTGCTGCATCAAGCCTTGCCCGTGCATGGTCCCTTCATCAACCTTGTGGAATGCTCCAAGTGTGTCTGCCTGCATATCTAGGTCTTCTAGTACTTTCTCATCTCTTCTGGACAAGGGGATGTGATTCTCCTGCACAAGTGCCCACTCAAATGTGTCCCTACCACGCAGTCACAGCGAGGGGCTCCTGTCTCCCAGCCACCCCGTGGCTACACATCTCTTAGCTAGCACCAGCGCAAGATGCATACATTTGCACTGCATTTCTTTCCTCTGGGGGTCTCTTTATTACGCCTAAAAGGCAGTGTTGCGGGGTGTCCTTAAGTGCGATCCCCATCGACATTCCCTGTTGTGTCACTACAGATGTCCAGTATCCATGTACCTGTGGACACATCCACTTCAGGTGTAGGAATGCAGCACCTCCCACCCTACAACACGGGCATGTTGCCATCCTCCTTGTGTACATTCTACTTAACTTTAACAGGGTTTTAGATCTGCGGTGCAGATAATTTAAGTGTATTAGTTTATATCTGGCATTATATGATACCCTTTGATTAGCTTGCGCGTTGCCCTCCACTCACCAGCCGCAAGCTGTTCTCCCAGTTCTTCATTCCATGCCTGCCTTGCTTTGGAGAACTTCCTTACTCTGTCTCCTGTTAGTGTCTATCAGATTATTGACACAAGGTGTCGGGCATTACCCACAATCAACACTGTCTGCAGAGTCTCCATTTGTGTGTGGGGGGGGGTGACCCAGAAATTCAGTTATAATTCTCTAGCAGTCCCTGCAAACTTCGCATACAGCAACAACTGCCCAGTCCATACCGAGAATGCTATGCAGGTCTCTGGGAACGTTATGAACCACTCACCTCAGTACAAATCCTCACCCCCCTTCAACCACCCCCTGCCTAGACCGGCATTGCCCCCCTACCATCACCTAGCCACAGACCTGTCTATACCAAAATCTTAAACGGGTGCAACGTCCACAAGTATAAGTCTCTTGCAAAGGGGGCGCGCTTAAGGACTCTTATAGCTACCTTCTCCCATAGTTCAGCGGTCTGTCGCACCAGATGAGGGTAGTCTCCAGCGACTATCGAGCCCCCAATGAGTAATTCCATCAGGGGAGTGGTCTCGTAGGTACTGCTGAGCACTCTTTCTTCCCCAGTCATCCCCCTCCACTGCTCACTGTGCTGCATGCTGTAGCATTGCTGCTTAATAGTACAGTTCAAAATCAGGTAGTCCTATGCAACCCACCTCCTGGTCCATTTTTAGCATGTTGAGTGCTACTCTGCTTTGCTTTTCTGCCCACACTAGGTAAGTCAGTGCCTTGAAGTGCTTTCGAGTGATTGAACTCAGCGAGTTCTGAACCACATAGAGGCTCCAGGGCAGAAAGACCATCTTACCGATACATACTTGCCCTGCCAGAGAGAGAGGTAGTGTGTTCCAAAACCTTATGGAGGATTTCAGACTCTCCAGTATCCTGTCTATGTGTGGCAATGGAGACCCTTCGCTGTGGAGGCCACCATGATTCCCAAGAATGGGAATTTATCCACCTCCCATCTGAGACCCAAATTAGGCAATCCGGAAACAGAGCTACCTCTCAGCGTCCCCAGCGGGAATACCAATGTTTTGTCTCTATTAATCCTGAGCCCAGCTGTTTCTTCAAACTCATCTAGACCAGCCAGCAAGGCCTCTTCAGATCAAAGAGTGTATCATCTGCATATAGTGAGAGTAATTGAACAGAATCACCGATCTCAATGACCCGATCCCCAAGTTCAGTCAGAAGCTTAATATCTAGTGGCTCCAATGCCAGGGCAAAGAGAAGTGGCGAGATGGGACATTCCTGTCGAATGCTGTGTTCTATAGCCCAGTACGCAGACAACTCATTTCTGAGCCCTGCCCGGGCACGCTATATAGGAGCTGGATCCAGCCACAGAAATTTGGGCCGAAACCTGTGCCAGTCAGGACCTCCATCAGATCTGTCCAATGAAATGTATAAAACACTTTCGTAATATCAACTTAAACCAACACCAGGTGCTTTTGCATGTTATGTACAGTGTGTTGTACATGAGCCAACTGTCGCAGGTTCATGGCTGTACTTGGGCCTGGTATGAATCCACATTGGTCATCATGGATCACTGCCCCCACCACCATGTGCAGTCCTTCAGCTAGGAGATTACAGAGTACTTTGGTGCCAGCTTTGATCATGGTCAGGGGCTGGCTTCTGCACCATACAGACTGCTGCCTCTCGCAACATGAGGGGCAGCTTTCCCATTAGCCTGACCTTCCCAAAGTCCTTCAGTAGCCTCAGTCAGCTGGGCAGAAAAGGTTTGATAGAAAACCACTAAGAAGCTATCACCTCCCGGTGTTTTTCCCAGAGACATCATCCCCTAAGCCTCTCTTAGCTCCTCCAGAATGATCTCCGCTTCAAGCTCCTCTCAGGAGATAGTTAGTGGGACTATGGGCAACTCAATCTGTTCCAGGTAGGTAGCAATGGAGTCATTTGTGGGCTGTGTTGCCCTGCTATAAAGTCTCATTAGGTGCTCTCCTAGCATTCTATTTATCCCCACTTGCGTCGTCACAATCGCTCTGTCAGACCATCTCAGGCTCATAATGGGTGGTCTTTCAGTCTTCCTCTTCAGTATCCAGGCCAGTAATTTGCTGGCCTTATCCCCTTCCCTATGGAGGCATAGCCGGTACTCCCGCAGAATAAACTGGTCCACTCTGTCCTAGGTCACCCCAAGGGCCAGCCTACCATCCACAACTTCCATCCTTATGTCCTGTGAATCAGATTCTCACTTCTGCAGGTTCGCCATCTTCTCTTCCAGTGTCCTTAGATCGCTAAACAATTGCGGTCTGATGCCTTAGACCTTGCTCATGCATTCTCCTCATTACTACCTTCAGTGTTTCCCACTCAGTCACCCTGCTGGCTGTCAATCCCCAATTATTAGTCAGATAGATCGTCAGTGCCTCACTTTGTGTTTCACTAAACGCGGGGTCCGACAGGACCTCTGGTTGCAATCTCCAGTAAAGGGTCTCAAGTATTTCCAGTAGTGGGGGGGGAATGGTGTGAAACAGCGGTTCCCAAACTGTGGCCCGCAGACCCCCAGGGGTCCATGACACATTCCCAGGGGGACCCCAGGCAGCAGTTTTAAAAGCATTAGAAAGTTCCTTGTATAACCAGCAGTTTTCGGGCAACAATAAAAGTGTCAAGATAACGCCAGTGACTAATGTACCTGCTGAAGAGATATAAGTTGTGTCTAGTGGCAGCTTGGACTCATCTATGGTAGCTCAGATGGTTAATATGCCTGCTGCAAAGATTGTGCACCATGCATTTTAAAGAATAGTATTTTATGTGCATAGCTCAGTGGGTTACTGCTTTTGTCACAGCAATTCTTTTGTTAATTTCATAAGTTACTATCGTAATCTAGCACAGTGAGCTATGAACTGCCATCAAAGAGCTGCATGCAAACTGCATGGTTCAAGTTAGTAAGTTATGTTTTTTCCCAGTATATCAATATCCTGATGCTGCTACAAAAGGTGTGTTTGGATAGAAATGCATTCTTATTATTAAAGTCAATGCCAACTACTGTGTTATGTTCTGAATCCTGGGTGTATACTTCTCCAGAGTAAGCACTCTTAAAAAATGCCTACCAGAATGGATGACATGTGAATCCTACACCTTGTACTCCCCTTTGCCTTATGCAACATTTTCTATACACTGATTTACACAAGTATGATTCATTGTCTATGTGTGTGTGTGTGTGTGTGTGAGATGTAAAGTGCTCCAACACCCTACACTGGTATAAGAGGTGCTATAAAACAAATGAAATACATGCTACAGAGGGGCTATGGAGAGATGAGAGACACTGTTGTGGGGTGATAGTGAGGGAATCATTGAAGAGCCCCAACAAAGATTGTCGTATCCTGGTTTACAGCAAGGTCATCATTTACTAAGCTTTAAAAGCCAACACAATAAAATACATAATGACAAATGTGTTGCAGAATGCTAATGTTTTCCAAAATTGTCTTGGGAAGGGCTGGGGGTGGAAGAATCCCCAAAGTCCCCCTGTGCATATTTTTCAAATTTAAAATAATAAAATCTTTAGTAATTAGAGTATTTGTTTGGTGTCTACTTGTTTTTGTATTCTTTGCAAATTACTGTTTTAATGTTTGAAATTTAAAATCATACAAATTGCTTGGGGGTCTCTGGCTTCCAGTAGTGACTCAGTGGGAGTCCTCAAGAGTCAAAAGGTTGGGAACCACTGGTCTGAAAGATATCTGGCCAGGTACCTAGCTGCCCGTACCATAGGGAGCACTTCCACCAGATCCCAGCACTCGGTCTGATCAGCTATAAGTGACATACGTAAAGGAGTGACAGGAGTACTCTTTTATTCAGATACATCTCTCTAGTGCTGCAACTGCTGCACCTCTTTGCTTCCTCCCCGTTTTTCTGAATGCTCTCCTGCCTAGTTTTTACTGCTTTCTCCTTCCTTTCCCCCTGTTTTTCTAGGTGCGTTTTCTTGCTTGTCCCTTGTTTTTCACTGCTTTTCATTGTTTTTTCCCCATATTTACCACTCCCACCAGCCACCTGTTTTCCTGCCTCCCTGCTGAATGAGGCCAAACTGGCCCTCAGGGTCCGCCTTCAAATAAAGCATTCTAAAGGGGGCACCCGGAGCCACCTAAACGGACACCCCTCTCACATAAGTGGAGTATGTGGATGTAAACAATTGCCTCCTCCACTTTTTTAGTTTACTCCCTTCATCATCTGTTAGATTTGTCTCCTGCAGGTATGCTAAGCTCACCCCATGTGTTTGTAGGAAGGACAACATTCTGTGGTGTTACACATATCCCCGGAGGACCCAAACATTCCACAGGAGTAATTTAGATCTATATGTTCTAGAAGGTGCACAAGCTATTCTCAGGAGGTGATCTCCTCCCCAGGGTGCCGTAAGCCCCCCTCCCTTGCCAGCGTACAATTTCTACAACGAGTGTCTGCGAGTGATCGGTGTCTGAATTATCTCCTTTCACATTTGTCAACAGCAACTCTGTACAACTTTCCCAAAGCACCTACTAGTTAGATACCTCTCAGGACTAATGTGTTAGAATTAGATATCTGTATATTATCTATAAAGCATAGCTTTAAATCTTGTTAGGATGGTGGATGTGGTGCTTGCTACAGAAGTCAGTGTGCTGGTAACATGCATGAATATTTTCATAATAGATCTGTGGGTTCATGTGTTTTTTAAGGAGGATCATCAGTAAGATCAGGGGTGATATGGTAACAGTGGATTAACAGCCCTCAAAAAACACCCCCACTGAAACTGGAGAGCTCAAATAATATGTTCTGCTGGGTGAATGTAAACATTCATGTTTCCGAGGTTAATAGAATGCATAACTACTAAGCTGGGAAGCAATCAGCAACTATTATATAAAAGACTAAGAAACAATTCAGTCTGTATGTGTGCTATATGCAGGTTATCATTAGTATGATTATATACATACTGCATCATAAATGTGGTGAATGGGGTGGACATGTTGCTTTCCTTTCCCAAGGAAGAAAGGATGCAACATATCTTGCAGCAGTTTCTGCCACCATTCATTTAGTTGACATAATATGCATTGCCCACAGAGCTTGAGAAAACAGATTGCCTTTATTGGCTTTGATCTCACTTATTTTATCTTCCGTCCTTATTTATGCCTTAGAAAATTTGTCAAGAAAAAGGCAAGCTAATTAGTATGCTACAACACAAACAGAACACATTTTTTTCATAGGATGCATAGGTGACAATTGCCTGTGGTCATAATTATTGGGAAAGAGTCTCTTCCATACATGTAAGTACTCCATGTTCTTTATTCCACTGAATCCTACATCCCCTACTCTATGGGAGGTACTGGATCATGTCTTTACATTTTCTTCGCAGATTTTCCCCATTTAAGAAGATCAAAAATAGTAGAGGGCTGGACTACAGGGTAAAAATTCTTAGAAGGGAATTTGAAGTGGGAGGGATGGAAAGTGCGAGTAAGGAGGAAAGGCAGAACAACTGCAGTTCTGGTGCACAGTAAAACTGGCAAATTAGTTAGTTAGATGTTTAGTGGATGGTTGAGGAGCAGAGTGGTTCCAGGCTAGGCTGCACTTATTTACTTTAGAAAACCTGGGTCAATTCAGTAAATAAATGGTGCAGCATTGTTTAGTAGACTTGAAAGTGCATCAGTTACCTCTGAGATGCAAACCCTTGTATTAGGGAAACACATAATTGGAGAAACCATTCACTCAAATCATTCCAAAACGTTAACTGATCTTGATTTCAAGTTAAATATATTTAACTGATTATTCTGTTGATTGTAAGTATTGAAAATCGAGTTTACAGTGAAATAAGTAAATAGGCATGAGTAACCCATACCATACTAGTAAGACTGGACAATAACATTTTATTATGATATGCCACCTTTGTATTAGTTCATGATACAGCTATTCAATATACATCTTCTTATATCTTATTTTTGATTAGTTATTTAGGTACCAGTAGAAAATTCTTCCTTCATATCCCAGGTTATCAATTTTAGAGTACTGGATTTTACTATTTAAATGTTCTCAATTACAGAGCTTATATGATTAGAGTGAACCGATTAGCATTCTTAAGACGATAAATGAAATTAAACATACCTCAAAATTAAGTTGATCACCAATTCTTAATATTTTCTTCCACTCCTTTACCTTGAAGTAATTCGGTTTCTTTTCTGTTACACACAACTTCTTTTGCCTTAATCTTAATTATTCATACACCAGCTCAAGATTAAAATGCAAAGTCATAAGAAGCACACCCTTCATGCCAGACCAAAGTTTTCTGACATACACTCATTTCTGCTTTCCCGCTCATTTGCATAAGATCAAAACTTCAGAATGTTACACGAAGTATATACAATAAAATTATAGAGCACAGATACCAAAAGCCCACTAAGCATATCTTCTTCATGGCAAATGAATTCTAAACATGGTTAGATCTGCCATTTCTTTTCAAATTATACTCAGCCACTGAATTATTCACTTCAGTGCCTCACGTGATTTGACATAAAACATGTGTTTTGCCCAGATACAGAAAAACACCCTAATTGTAGTTACACATGTTGTGTTTGAGTATTCCTACTCTACATTCAATAACTACAGAACTTAATTTTTTGCAGAATCCTAACCTTAAGAATCTGAGAAACAAGTGAAAAAATAATTAGGAAATAACAAATACCAATGTAAACCATAAATTTGTAACAACGCACAAAAGAAAATATTTTATGTGTTGTTAAATGAATTTGAATCTCAAACACTGCCTCAAACCTTCAGATTGAACCTTGAACCATTTCTATGCATACCGTTTTACTAGAAACACAACTCTCATATCTTAACACAATAAGGAATTTTAACTAACATGTGTTAATTTCTTCGAAACCAAATACATATCGCTAATCAGTATGAAGTTCCCAATTTAAAACTTATTTCATCACTTGGGGTCAAAGGTAGAAAGGATCTCCAAATTCCTGTCCCACAAACATACTTATCAAACCAAAAGCTATTGCGGTTCATATGATTTTCACAGGAAACCATTTTCCATGGGTCATTCAATTCCTGGTAAATGTGACAGATTTTGGATTATTGATTTGAGGAGGGTCCCAACACGTTATTAATCTGGTAACGTGCTTAAATAAAACGTACTTTGTTTTGATTGTACCTGGTAGCTATGGCATAAAGCAGAAAGGTACTTATCAGAGTGTAAACATGTTTAAGTACTTTTTTGCAAGCCAGTGGATCTTCAACTGAGGAACCCTTCCCCTTAGCCACTATTTATCCCACCCCAAAAATCTAATTACTGCATCTGGATAAAAGAGCACCCAAGAGAACTTTGCATCCTTTTTTCCACTAATTTAAACTTCTTTGTCTAACTGGTTGAGTTGAAATAATCAAAAAAACTGAATTACTGCTGACAGGATCCCTAAAACCAAATGTAAAAAAAAAATATTGCACATACACCTATATACATACATACACACAAATATTGCAAATTATTAACACAACTGACAAAGGGCCCGATTTTGATGGCTGTCGGACCGCAACAGACGGCTCGTCGGTTGCGGTCTGACAGCCATCTGCTGCTGCGGTCTGACCGACTCCTTACAAAGCGTGCGGTAGGAGGCAGCAGGCAGAGGGACCATCCTAAGCTTTCCGACAGGCTCAAGGAGCCAGTCGGTGCGTCGGAAACCTCTCATAATCCATTAATGACAGCGGCAACGCCGTCGGGATTATGATGCTGGTTTCTCAGAGCCATTCCATGTTGGCCTTTCCGACATGGAAAGGCTGTCGGAAAGTGACATTGGGACCCCTAGCAGGCTCCCCTTACCTCCTGGCCCTCCACATTGTGGCCTGGGGCACCTATGGTGCCCCCCTACACATCCCTGTACCATGTGTCAGGCACCATGAGGTGCCTGCCACATGGTGCAGGGATGTGTGAAAACATCAATTTTTCAATGGAAGCTTGTGCTGCGGGCCTTTTCCCACCCACTGCACAAGCTTCCATTGAAAAACTGATGTTTCTGACTGCCCTATGTGCGGTCGCAACCAAAAAATGCAGTCGGAACCGCCGACCTGAGGTGGGGCGGTTCCCAATCTGCAATAGTGTTGGGCAGACGCGAGTCAGAATGTCTTAACTTTATTATCGCAACTTTCCAGAATGCTCAGGTTGGCTCGGAAATGTCTCATAAGGCAAACATTGAATGACTACTCATGACAGATAGATTTGGCCCACCTACATCCATATAAGTATTCTGATTTCACTTCTGATATTTATTCAGATACATATCAGAGCTATTTGTCTCATACTTTAAACCCAGGCTGTAAACTAAAGTATCTGAGGTTCCGCCTTTTCTATACACTTCTTGCCCAAATTGAAGGCTTGTGAAACAGAAAATATTCTTCAACCAGATCATGCCAACTTTGTGGTTACGATGAATCTCTGGAGTCTATTGTGTGCTCATGCCCAATATTATTGCCTATATAGAAAAAATACATAAAGTTTGGCTTCATTATAGCAAACTGAAGTTAGATACCGCTTTTCCACAATAGACAATCAATTTATGGGGAAGCTTTTAAAATTTCTGGATCTTGGGTATCGCTGTCTTGAATAGTCACTTGTGTAATTTAAACTTATGGTTATAATTTTATAGCGGTAAATCTTTGTCGCATTTTTGGTACTGATAATGGCTTTTATTTAATTTTATTACTGTAATTGATATTATATTATATCTATGCAATAAATATTTAGTACTCCTACCATCCTTGCAGGGGAGCAACACTAGGATACTGTCCCCTCTATGTCTCCATCTTCCTGCATGCGACAAGGTCGGCTGCACTTCAGGAGCAGCAACAATTTCTCGTTCAGTGAATCTTAGGACAAAACTTTTTTCTTATGTCATTTAGACACCTGTTGTTCCAATGAAGGGACTCATTTTTAGTACAGGAATAACCGTTAAACTAGTTACCTTTCCAGGACAGAGTCCATGAAATGCCACCGATATATATATATATATCTCCAAACTGCTGCTGCGCCATGCCGTTCCACTTCCAGCAGTGCCGGTGCCTGCGACAGTGGCAGCTACTGTCGACATCTATTTCGAAATGTAATTCCGGGAGATCCAGAAAAAAACAAAGAAGCACAGCTGAGGACAGCACAATAATCTTTATTGTGCACAAAACAAACAACGCGTTTCGGCGAAATCTCTCTCAAGTGATACAATTACATTCCTGGCTCCGTGTGCGCTGCATTGCATTTCGCACACGGAGCCAGGAATGAAAATGACTAAATGGTTTATTTATTGAAATCTGCAAAGAGAACAAAAGAAAAATAATAAAGAACAGCAGATGATTTTAAATGTTAATTTACCATAAGTGACTGCCATACAAAATAGAAGGAAATTCAAAATGTGATTTCCTCACCTGTGGGAAACAGTGAAAGAGTGGAAATCAATAGCTGTACTCTTAGGTTGACAAAGGCTGCGAGTTCAGCGAAACACGTTCCTATGTACAAGTGCTGGCTAAGAATAAATGAATAATTTTCCTCAGTAATTGAGTGCGGGCATTCTCTTTAGAGTGGGGAAAGCCGTTTTGAATATTTAAAAGGCGTATGTGGTATCGCCTTAATTCCACACCACCGCCGATCTGGATGATCGCCAGCCAAGCCACAGACTGGAAAATATATATATATATATATATATATATATATATATATATTCACTGAAAAAACAGGTTTCAGGGACGTTATAGTTCAAAATGAGCATTTAAAAAACCTTAGAAATTCACTGAAAAAAACAAAGGTTACAGGGACGTTATAGGTAGTTGGACATTTCACTCATACAAAACAAGAGAAATTCGGCCGTTATAGTTAGTTGAGCTAACTATAACTCGCGCCCCCGCAATGCACTGCTGATGATGTCACATATTACATCATTCATGACATGGTCAGTGACATCACTGATGACATCATCCAGTGACTGTGTGCTTCTGTAAAGTTTAAATATGATATATAAATATATATATATATATATATATATATATATATATATATACATACATACATATACATATATATATATATATATACATATGCCAAGGTGTATTGAAGAATGAGTGGGTGTATAAGTGTCTGAATGGATGATTTAGTAGGTGAGTGACTGACTGTATAAGTGAGTGATTAAACATGTCTTACGGAATGCATGGGTTAGTGACTAAACTGTGTGAATGTCTATCAGTCAGTCAGTTGGTATGTAAGCGGCTGCATGGGTTGGTGAGTAGCTTCATGAGTGTCTATATGGGTTATTGATTGGTTGTCTGAGTATCTGTATGGGTGTCTGTGTGGGTGGGGGTGGGTGGGGGTGGGTGACTGTGCATAGATGTGAGAGTGGGTGATTCACTGGGTGTGTGGGTGAGTGTGTGTATGGGTGTGTTGGTGAGTGAATGGATGTCTCAGTGGTACATGTGTGAGTAACTACATATGTGAAAGGCAGTATATGTGAGTGTTGGAGTATATAAATGACTATATGTGAGAGTGAGTGATTGTGAGTGGCTGTATGGATGAGAGTGTGCTTGTGTCAGTGATTGTAGAAGAGAGTAAGTATGTGTTATCTGTATGTATAAGTGAGGTGGCGTGTGTATAACTGTATAGGTTAGTAAATGGGAGTGTGCTTGATTCTTTGCATGACTGACTAGGTGTGTGAGTAACTATGGATGAGTGGCGGTGTATGAGTGTCTGTATAGGTGTATGAGTGCATATGATAGTGCTGTATTGATGAGTGACTGCATGTATGAGTGACTGTATGGGTGAATAAGTGGATGTGTGTGTAGACCTAGGACTCAGTGAGTGGGTATGTAGTAACTGGTATTGGTGTGTCTATGGCTTCGAAAATATTAGTCTGTATTTTAGAGTGGGTGTATCAAAGGTTATATTAGGGTGTGAGGAGGTGCATCAGATAATCACGTGGATGATGTCATCAGTGATGTTATCAGTGATGTCATCAGTGATGTCACTGACCAGGTCATGAATGATGTAATATGTGACGTCATGAGCAGTGCATTGCGGGGGCGCGAGTTATAGTTAGCTCAACTAACTACAACGGCCGAATTTCTCTGGTTTTGTACGAGTGAAATGTCCAACTAACTATAACGTCCCTGAAACCTGTGTTTTTTCAGTGAATTTCAAAGGTTTTTTAAATGCTAATTCCTAACTATAACGTCCCTGAAAACTATGGATTTTTCAGTGAATTTCAAAGGTTTTTTAAATGCTAATTTCCAACTATAACGTCCTTGAAACCTATGGTTTTTTTCAGTGAATTTCTAAGGTTTTTTTTAAATGAAAATTTCTAACTATAACATCCCTGAAACCTATTGGTTTTTCAGTGAATTTCTAAGGTTTTTTAAATGCTAATTTCCAACTATGCCTACAGAGGTAGGACATGTGCAGACAGAGGAAGAAAGGCGCAGAAAGAAACAAGAGATATGCAGAAAGAACCAAGTGGTGCAGAAAGAGGCCTTGTTGCAAAGTCATCCTGTGCCCTGGGCACCCTCCAACTTCTTGCTGACTGGTACTGGTGGTAACTGACTCTGACTGACCCTGGGCTCTGCCTAACCAGGCCCGGAGCCAGTGCTATGCTGAAAGACACTTAGAATACAGTGAAAACACCTACATACACTAGGGAACACTATGGGTTGGGGTACCCCTGTTATTGGCATGACCTCCCCTGTAAGGCCCTAGTACATAAAAGGGCAGGGGGATTAAAACTACCTCTAAGTCCCTAGCATATAATAGGGCATGGCAGTTTAGAGGCCAGCAGCCCTTTTCTGCACTTACTTGTGTGCACTTCTAAGCCGGAGGTCAGTTTAAAAGTAGCCCTGTGTGTGCAGAAAGAGGCAAGAGAGGTGCAGAAAGAGGCAAGAGAAGTACAGAAAGAAGCAACAGAGGTACAGCAAGAGGGAAGAGGGTTGCAGAAAGAGGCAAGAGAAGTGCAGAAAGAAGCAACAGAGGTGCAGAAAGACAAAAGAAGTTCAGAAAGAGGCAGCAGAGGTGCAGAAACAGGCAGAAGAGGTGCAGAAAGAGGGAACAGGGGTACAGAAAGAGGCTAGAGGGGTGCAGAAAGAGGCAAGAGAGGTGCAGAAAGAGGCAAGAGATGCACAAAGAGGGAAGAAGGGTGCAGAAAGAGGCAAGTGGGGTGCAGAAAGAAGCAAGAGAGGTATAGAAAGAAGTAAGAGCAGTGCAGAAAGAACCAACAGAGGTGCAGAAAGAGGCAAGAGAAGTTCAGAAAGAGGCAGCAGAGATGCAGAAACAGGCAGAAAAGGTGCAGAAGGAGGGAACAGGGGTGCAGAAAGAGAGAAGAGGGGTGCCGAAAGAGACAAGAGGGGTGCAGAAATTTGCAAGAGTTGCAGAAAGAAGCAAGAGCAATGAAGTAAGAAACAACAGATACAGAAGGAGGCAAGAGGGGTGCAGAAAGAGGCAAGAGCAGTGCAAAAAGAACCAAGAGACGTGCAGGAAAAGGGAAGAAGGGTGCAGAAAGAGACACGAGGGGTGCAGAAAGAGGCAAGAGAAGTGCAGAAAGAAGCAACACAGGTGCTGAAAGAGGCATGAAGGGTGCAGAAAGGCAAGAGAAGTGCAGAAAGACGCAACAGAGGTACAGAAAGAGGCAAAAGAGTTGCACAAAGAGGCAAAAGAGTTGCACAAAGAGGGAAGAGGGGTACAGAAAGAGGCAACAAGGGGGCAGAAAGGCAAGAGAGGTGCAGAAAGGCAAGAGAGGTGCAGAAATAGGCAAGAGAGGTGCAGAAATAGGCAAGAGAGGTGCAGAAATAGGCAAGAGAGGTGCAGAAATAGGCAAGAGAGGTGCAGATAGAGGCAAGAGAGGTGCAGATAGAGGCAAGAGAGGTGCAGATAGAGGCAAGAGAGGTGCAGAAAGAGGCACAAGGGTTGCACAAACAGGCGAAAGAGGTGCAGAAAGAGGGAACAGGGGTGCAGAAAGAGGCAAGAGGGGTGCAGAAACAGGTAAGAGGGGTGCAGAAAGAGGCAAGAGGGGTGCAGAAAGAGGCAAGAGGGGTGCAGAAAGAAGCAAGAGCAGTGCAAAAGAACCAACATAGGTGCAAAAAGAGGCAAGTGAGATGCAGAAGGAGGCAAGAGAATTGCAGAAAGAGGCAAGAGGGGTACAGCAAGAGGCAAGTGAATTACAGAATGAAGCAAAAGAGGTGCAGAAATAACCAACAGAGGTGCACAAAGAGGCAAGAGGGGTACAGAAATTGGCAGGAGGGGTGCAGAAAGAAGGAAGAGAACTGCAGAAAGAAGCAACAGAGGTGCAGAAAGAGGCACGAAGGGTGCAGAAAGAGACAAGAGAGGTGCAGAAAGAAGCAACAGAGGTACAGAAAGAGGCAAGAGTAGTGCAGAAAGAGGGAAGAGAGGTGTAGAAAGAGGCAAGAGAGTTGCACAAAGAGGAAAGAGGAGTGCAGAAACAGGCAAAAGGGGTGCAGAAAGAAGCAAGTGAGGTGCAGAGAGAGGCAAATGAGGTGCAGCAAGAGGTACAGAAATCAATCAATCAGGGAATTGTAAGAATGCTACTCACCCGTGAGGGTCTCAAGGCGCTGAGGCAAGAGGTGCAGAAGGAGGCAAGAGAGGTGCAGAAACAGGCAAGAGAGGTGCAGAAAGAGGCAAGAGAGTTGCAGAAAGACAAGTGAGGTGCATAAGGTGGCAAGAGAACTGCAGAAAGAGGTAAGAGTTGCAGAAACAGGCAAAAGGGGTGCAGAAACAGGGAACAGGTGGGCAGACTGAGGCAAGAGGGGTGCAGAAAGAAGCAAGAGAAGTGCAGAAGGAGGCAAGAGGGGTGCAGAATGAGGCAAGAGGGGTGCAGAAAGAGGCAAGAGAGGTACAGAAAGTGGCAAGAGAGGTACAGAAAGTGGAAGAGATGAGCAGAATGAGGCAAAAGTGCAGAAAAAAAAGAAAGTTGCAGAAAGAAGCAACAGAAATGCAGAAAGTGGCAAGAGAGGCGCAGAAAGAAGCAAGAGTGGTTTGCACACCATTAGTACCAATTTAACACCCACATTTAGCAATAAGTAACAGGTGACCATTCTAGGTTTGCAAAGGGCCTTCCACCATGCTGTAACACTTGTCGCTGCATTTTTGGTAACTTTGAGCCATTTGAGCTAGAAACAAGGCTTTTTTTGTTCATATCTGCAGATTAGGCAGCAGATGATGGATTATGTGGCTAATGCGGAAAATGTATAATTGTGCGAACGTCGGTGCAGCCAAACAGTCGCATAATTCCAGTGGCCCTGCCCATACCTCTGACTAGGTCCAGAAGTGCTCCTCAGTGATTCCTTCTTTTTTTTTGTCTCATTGAGTTCATAATTTAGCTTCTATGGAAACGAGGAAGACTAAACCTGAGGCTACCACTCTACAACACAGACTACCATACCGCATAATTACTCTCCATAACACATAATCCCACTCTACATAATTTCAATACACTAAATACCACAAACGTTCTATCCACATAATTTCACTGCACAACATACCACATAATTCCACTACACACAAAGTACATCCACTCCACTCCAACAAACATTAGTAAAAGACGTTTAGATATACAACGCCAATAGCTCTAACTCTTGCAAATGCGAGACCTATTACATTACAAATGCTTCTTTAACTGGTAGTCACATTTGCAGAGTGGTGGAGAAAGGAGGCTGGGCCTCCAACCAGCGCTCAGGAATTCCGCTGTGTAGGATTTACAGGAGGTACCAGGAGGGCTACTTGGCTGCCAAAGTCCCTCAGGAGTAAAGTGGACTTCATCCCCCTACCAGTACTGTGCCAGGAGGCGCATTTGCAGAGTGGTGGAGAAAGGTGAGCGTGGCCTCCGAAGACCTCCAAGCAATCCCACTGTGCAGGACTTACTGGAGGTAACAGGAGGGGTAGTTGGCCCCCAAGGTGAACCTTGGGGGCCAACTACCCCTCCTATTACCTCCAGTAAGTCCCACACAGCAGGATTGCTAAATTATCATACCAGGCCACGCCCCCTTTCCCCACCACTGTGCAAACGCACTTCCTGGCGCGCTCTTGGATGAGAATTAAAGTCCCCTTCGCTGCTGGGGTTCTTTAGGGGCCAACTAGCAAACCCGATACCTCCAGTATGTCCCAGATAGTGGGATTGCTGAAAGGTGGACACAGGCCACGCCCCCTTTCTCCACTACTCTGCAAACGTGCCTCCTGGCGCGTTCTGGGTTTGGGGATTAAGTCCCCTTGATTCCGGAGGGTCCCTAGGGGCCAACTAGCCCACCAGGTACCTCCAGTAAGTCCCACACAGCTGGACTGCTGAGAGTGGTCCGAGGCCACGCCCCCTTTTTACACAACTCTGCAAACGTGCCTCCTGGCGCACTGTTGTTTGGGGGATGAAGTCTACTTTAGTCCTGAGGTCCTCAGGACAGAAGAGGACCTCATCGCCCCACCAGCAGTGCTCCACGAGGCGCGTTTGCAGAGTGGTGTCAAAAGGGGCGTGGCCTCGGACCACCTCTCAGCAATCCAGCTGTGTGGCGCTTACTGGAGGTACCTGGTGGGCTAGTTGGCCCCCAGGGACCCTCAGAATTCAAGGGGACTTAATCCCCCAACTTAGAACATGCCAGGAGGCACGTTTGCAGAGTGGTGCAGGGAGGGGGCGGGGCCTCTGCTGAGATGCCGGCTTTAAAAAAAAAAAAATTCTTAGAAGGGGGGCTGTGTGGCCCCCCTTCTTTCAATCTTTTTTGGGCCCTGGGGACCCCATCCCCCAAGGCCTGCAACATTTAAAATTAAAAAAAAATAAAAAACATGGGAAGGGGGCCATGTGGCCCCCCTCCCGAGCCTAATTTCGGCCCAGGGGACCCCATCCCTGGGGCATGGCCACATATACATATGTTTTAATCCTTAATGGAGGAGGGCCACGTGGCCCCCCTCCGGAGGCCTTTATCTGCCCCGAGGACCCCATCCCCCGGGGTATTGCCTCCTTGATGGGGACCAGGGGGAGCCCCAATGCCCCCACAGTCCCTGCCGGCTCACTGCCTCCTGCGGGAGCCGGCATTGCTTTTGGGCAAGGGGAGCTGCTAACATGCAGCCTGTGGATGGTGTTGTGACTGAGGTATGTCTCTACTTGTACATGTATTATGGTATGTGTTATTTGTCTGAAGATGATAGATGTATAAAACAGAAGTATATATTTATCTGTATATTACTTTTATATATGATGCTGGTAGCAAAAGGTACAGACATATGTATGCATGCTTTTAGCAATATGGTGAGACTTACAGTAGAGACTTGTGAAGGGTTGCTAGTTTATATTTGTGTAGGTCCAATAGCATAAGTAGTTGCAGAATGGTGAAGCTGCAGCTCAAAACTATGGTTTAAAACATGTTGGCAGAGGAATTAATGATTAGGGTATTTTCTCTGAGTCTGGGGAAAGGTACACTTGAAATACACTGCAGGAATGTAGGTGTGTCTTTCAAATGTAAAGTTCAGTCTATTTGTTTGTTTATTTTATATATGATAATAATTTCAAAAGGTAGACATATATGCATGTATGGTTTCAAGAATATGCTGAGATTTATAACAGACTCATGTGTAGGTTTGATGCTTTATTTTTGGTACGCCCAACACCCTGAGTAGTTACAGAAGTGTGAAGCTGCAGTACAAAAGTGTACACCTTGTCATAGACCTCACTTTTGCGCTGTAATTTCAGTATTCTGCTACTACTCAGGATGTTGCACTCCTTCAATCACTCAGGCACTACCTATGCACTTATGCAATCACACAGGCACTACCCCTGCACTCCTTCAATCACCCAGCCACTACCTCTGCAGTCCATCGATCACCCAGCCACTACCCATGCACTTATATAATCATCGAGGCACTACCTTTGAACTCTTCCAATCATGCTGGCACTATCCCTGTAATTATGTAACCACTCAGCCAGTGCCCATGCAGTTTTAAAATCACCCAGGCACTACCTTTACAATCCTCCAATCACTCAGACACTGCCACACTACTACTCCAATCATCCAGGCAGTACCTATGCAGTTATAAAATCACCCAGGCACTTCCTATGTACTTCTGTAATCCCCCAGACATTACCCCTCAACTCATGCAATCACCCAGACATAACCTATGTAGTCCTCTAATCACTCAGACATTACCCAGGCACTCATGCAATCACCAATGCATTAGCTATACACTAGTTCAATCACCCAGGCACTACCCTTGCACTCGTCCAATAACCGTGTCAGGATCTATGCACTCCTGCAATCACTTAGCCAGTACCCATGCACTTATAAAATCACCCAGGCACTACCTTTACACTCCTCCAATCACTGAGGCACAACCACAATACTACTCTAATCACCTAGGCAGTAGCGATGCACTTATAAAATCATAGAGGCACTTTCTATGTATTCCTGTAGTCCCCCAGATATTACCCCTGAACTCATGCAATCACCCACGCATTACCTATGTACTCCTCTAATCCCCCAGACATTACCTTTGCACTCATAGAAACACCAATGCATTAGCTATACACTGATTCAATCACTCGGGCACTATCCTTGCACTCCTCCAATCACCCTGTGAGGATCTATACACTCCTCCTATCACTTAGGCAGTACCCATGCACTTATAAAATCACCGAGGCAGTTCCTATGTACTGCTGTAATCCCCCAGATATTATCCCTCAACTCATTCAATCACCCAGACATAACCTATGTAGTGCTCTACTCACCCAGACATTACCTCTGCACTCATGCAATCATTAATGCATTAGCTATACACTAGTTCAATCACCCAGGCACTACTTTTACACTCCTCCAGTCACTGAGGCAGTACCCGTGCACTTATAAAATCACTCAGGTACTACCTATGCACGAATGCAATCACCCAGGCACTACCCCAGTACTCCTCTAATCACCCAGGCAGTACCTTTGTTCTCATGCAATCACCCAGGCACTACAGACTGCACTTTAGATTTGATTTGGGTAGCAGAAGAGAAATCCTTTAGTTGTGCTTTGTGATTCTGTTGTATAGGTTGTGATGTCTTCTAATTGTAGGAATTGTACAGTGTCTGACATAGCTTTGCAATACAATTAAAAATATTTCTTTATTTATACATGAGAAAATTTGTATATAATTATTTTAATATTATTAAATTATTTAACGAAAGTATTTAAACTTTTCTTTGTTTTCAGATATGGCAAGAAAAGATCAAAAGAAAAGAAAAGGAAAAAAATAGTACTATTTAAAGGAAAGAGAAAAGGAGAAATTAGATGAAGTACAACATGTGACATTGAAGAAAAAGACTTCTGGTAAGAGAACTAAAGAATTTGTTAAAAGACTTAACGAACGTAATGAATTTTCAAAATGGGGAAAAGAAAAAGAAAAGTAGTACAACCATTCAGAAGGAAACGAAAAAGGACATATTAATGGAAAATCAGGTTATGGGAAAACAATCTATGTTGAAAGAAGGATAAAAGAATATAAAGACATTAGAAAGAGAATGTATAAAAGTAGAGTACTACAACATTTATTGAAAGATTGCAAAAAATATAAAAGAAAATGAGCATTTTACAAGAAAAAAAAAAAGAACAGATTGAAAGTGTAGTCGAAAAGGCTTTTGAATTGAAAAGAAGATTGTTTACATTAGTATTGAAGAGAATGAAAACATTGAATAAAACAATGCACTTTATGAAGGAGAAAAGTAAAAGAAAAAGACTGGTTAATAGAACTAACTTTTGCAAAAAAAATTCGGGTGAATGGAAGCACACTTCTAGTACTGAACTTTTTTTAATGAAGAAAGCTATTTTCAACAAAATACATTAGTTCATGCAGTTGATACCAGTGGTCGTTGTTATGAAGTTAAAAATGGTTGTCCAATTGAAAAAGAAAAGATGGTTCCTAGAAATGTGGAAGAAGTTTTAGCTGAAGAGGTTCAAGGGAGACGTACACAAGTTCCAGTGTATAAGTGGTATTGTAGTAGTATTTGTAGTATACAACAGGAATCTATTGATAATTTACTAAATTTCTTACGAGATTATGGTAATAAAAGTGTTAAACAGAAGATTAAGAAGTTGCAAGGACTAGATCCTTGTAAAGTGAGAAAATATACTAAGTTGCAGGGTCATTCTCTGGCTTGTCTTTCTAGAAAAGTGCGTCAAAGTACTTTTCATCATTTAAGAATGTTAGCAGTACATCATTCAGAAATGCGGAAGTTAGTAAGAAGATTGTTCTATGTAAAAAGTCCTGCATTATCTTTAAGTGAAATAAACACAGCTCTTTTGCATGGTTCAGTTTTGGATGTAAAAAGTTTCTGATGATATACAGTTTTGTTTCTTTGGTCCTCAAGAGGAGTGTAGAGAAAGTGAGAGATTCATAAGTGTAGGTGTTGAAGAAAAGATGGAAGATGGTACTACTGAGAAGTTTGCAGAAGAAATTTCAAAGTTTAAGGTAGTTTCTTGTGAAAAACCAAACTATGTTTGTATTTGTTGTCGACGTACTCACTATAGAAGTCAAACTAGGAATGTTGATGTATATTTAAAAAGTGAAAAGGAAAGCAATGATAAGTGGGAGCAATTTGGTGCTTATTTGTTGGTGGAAGGTCGTTTTGAGTTGGGTAGTGATCAACGTATTTGTAAATATTGTTACAACAAGTTAGAAGAGAACAAAATGCCAGCTAGAGCTGTGCATAATAACCTAGAGTTGGTAGCTATTCCTCCAGAACTGGTAGATTTAAATACGTACGAGTCCATTCTTATTCAATCTGTGCACCCGTTTCAGGCTATAGTTCGTATGGAGCCTAAAACAGGTAAGCTGCCTCCAACAGATTTACAAAGAGTTTTAAAGGAAGAGTTGTGTATTTACCTTTAGATTTTAAGAAAAATATTGAAACTGTTGGTGTAGAGAGAGGAAATTGAACCTGTAGTTATTCTAGTTAATGGCGTACCAACAAAGAGTCGGAAAATATGGCAAGAGTTAGTAGATGTCACCAAACTTCAAAAGGATATATTATATCTTATACAAAACAATATTTATTATAAAAATGTATATGTGGAAGAACAAGAAATATCTTTAGAAGATCGAGAAATTTCAACTGGCCAAATAGAAAAAGTGGACAACTCCAGGAGTGAAGAAATTTATGAACATTACAGTATACATCCTCTACATTCAAAAGAAGTGATAAGAAACACTATTGAATTATTCCAAATGAAGAAAGCGAAGGGAACTCCCATGAGTGTTTGGGAAAAAAGTTTAGAAGCTCGTTTTCCACAGCTCTTCCCCACTGGAAAAGGTGGACGATATGATGAACGGCCAGTACAGATTCCAGCTTCAGAATATCGTACGACAAGATTGTACTCAGAAGATCCAAGATTGACAGTGTATTCCATATTTATTTCATCTTCTGTTTGAAAGTGACTTGTCTGGACTTTCATATGCAGTGAGCCACATATTAAAAACAGGAGTTCATCTTACACATGTTTCTGCAAAGGACTTTTTGGACAAAGTTCAACAAAGACGATCATTTAGAATCTCAGTTAATTAATTTGATGGCATGTCAACGTGGTACTAATGAGTATTGGTATCGTCATCACGGAGAACTTAAATGTATGTTAAAAAACGTAGGAACCCCTACATGGTTTGTTACGCTTAGTTGTGCTGTATACGCATGGGACGATTTACTTGAATTTCTACGAGAAGCAAATTCAAATGTAAAAAAACAGTGAATTGGATACAGCTTGAGAACTGTGTTCGTTGGATCCTGTAAATGTGTGCAGATATTTTAATCATAGGTTTCAAGCTATGATGTCTTTTATCTGCAATAAAAATAATCCACCTCTTGGAGAAGTTATTGATTTCTTTTGGAGAAAGGAGTACCAAGCCAGAGGTGCTCCTCATATACACATGTTATTATGGATCGAGAATGCACCTAAATTTGGAACCGATTCTGATTAAACGGTTTTGTCTTTCATTGAAGACTATGTTACCTGTGCCATTCCAAAAAAGGAGGAGAAAACAGCTTAAGACAACAAGTTGTACGGTTTCAAAGTCATCGATGTGGAAAATATTGTCGACGAAAATACACATCAAAGGGAAAATTTTATACAAAATGTTGTTTTGGATTCCCACGTCCAGTAATTTCAAAAGGAAGAGTCAACAGTTTCATGTCAGCAGTAAGACATACTATAACTCGAAAATCTCTGAAGAATGCTTACAACATAAAAAGAAGTGAAGATTCAAAGTATATTAAGGACTACAATCCAGTGATTTTGACAATGTGGAATGCAAACATGGATATCCAGTATGTTGCAGATAATTCTATTGCTGTTGCTCATTATGTTACATCATATATAACCAAATCTGAATAACGGAGTTGAAAGAAATGTGGGAAGAAATTTCACAAGAGAAGACTCTTAGTAATAAATTGTACAGCTTTAGTTTGAAGATGCTTTCCTATCGAGAGATTGGATCCTACGAATGTTCGGATTGGTTGACCTCTGCAAGTTTATATTCAAAGTCAAGAGGAATCATTTGGGTAAGTCTAGGTCTTGCTGCAACACGAAATCGAGTTTTGAAATCTCTACAAGAAATTGAATACTTAGCATTGAATGAACCGGAAGTACAGATATTGTTAAAACAAATATATTGGATACGTACTATCGCAAAAGGAGTCCACAACTGGAAAACATATGTCTCTATGAAGTACTGCAACATTATAATTTTGAGAGAAATGTTACAGAAACTATAAATGAAGAAAGATATGCAGTAATTGGATGTGATGGACGTTTGGTAAAACATGCCAAAGGAAATCTTATTAATCACAGAAAACTCAGTTGTGATACTCCAGATAAAAGTGAATTTTTCTATTTAGCACTTCTGCAACACTTCAAGCCTTGGCATAGTGAAATGGAATTACGAGGAGATTTTGACTGCTATGAAGATTCTTTCAATGCATGTAAAGATAGCATTGAATGCACAATTTTTCCAAATTATCTACAAATGTTGAATGAAGAGATTGAACAAGAAACTACTATTGCAGCTGAAATAGCTAGAGAAGTTCTCAAGATAGTCAAAGTTCTGCTCCACTAAGTCAAGCTCCACTAGGACAACCAATTCTTGAAAATGAAGCAGCAATAGCCATGAATGAAGTAGAAACGGCAATGCAACAAGCACAACAGGGTATTATTGAGTCCGGAAACTTGGAAGAAGAACTAAATATTGAACAAAAAGAAATATATCAGCAAGTGACACAACAGATACAGCATGGTTTACTGCATGAAAAAAGAATGCTAATGCACATCATTTAAGCCTATTCGAATGTATATCAGTGGGCAAGCTCGAACAGGAGAAAGTTTCTTAATTAAAGTTTTGACCAGTTATCTACAGAAAACCACTGAAATACATTTATCTTGTGTTGTAACCGCTCCAACTGGGTTAGCAGCACATAACATTAAAGGGATTACATTACATCGATTACTCATGCTACTAGTTGACCATGAAAATAAGTTGGAATATCACAAGCTATCTGGAGAAGCTTGTTATGAAGTTTCAAGAGTACTCAAGAAAATGAAACTTCTGATTATTGATGAGGTGAGCATGGTGTCAAACTTAATGCTTGCCTTTGTACATTTAAGAATGCAACAGATTTTAAAAACCGATTATGATGTTCTATTTGGAGGAAAACATGTAATTATATTTGGCGATCTACTACAACTTACTCCTGTAAAAGGCCAACCTGTTTTTAAAACACTTGTCCATGAAGAAACTAGGAAATCTTTGGGAAGTATTGGAAATGTCAACATTTGGTCTCATTTTGAATATAAAGAACTTATTAAGAATATGCGACAAGCAAGTGATGAACATTATGGAAACATTCTTCAAGATATAAGAATTGGTGTTTTGACTAAAGATGGTAAAGAAGCTTTACAAAGCCGGCTTTTAACAAACTTATTTGCTAATGAAAACATAGCACCTGAAATAATGTACAAAAAAACTTGGAGAAAAGAAGTCTATAGTTTGCCTAATGCCTACACTCCAAGAGTGTTCTACATTCAATCAAGAACTTTTGAAATTGGAAATTGGAAAAACAACCAATAGTGAAAATGGAAGCTATTGATAAAATGTAACATGAAGGAGTTACTATTCTTCTCTCAGAGAAATTACAGTCAAAATTGGATTCTTTGGAAAAGTCGGTGTCGAAGACTGCAGGTTTAGAAAAGACTTTATATGTATGTGTAAATTGTCGGCGTAATTTGAATGTAGAAGAAGGTTTAGTGAATGGAGCAATGGGAAAAGTTGTTGATTTTGTAAATTTTCAGAACAGAGATGGAATTGAATTTTTGAAGATTAAATTTGATCAGATTGAAGAGGTAAAATAGATTGGACGTTGTGCTGTTCATTTTTTGCTTGTAAAAGACTTGTATGTTCGTAGAAAACAGTTTCCTCTTTAGCATATGCAGTAACCATTCATAAATCTCAGGGTTTAAGTGTAGACAGTGCTTTGGTAAATATTGGAAGTACAGTGTTTAAAGAGGGCATGGTATACGTTGCATTGTCTCGAGTAAGAACATTATCTGGTTTGTATTTGATTGATTTTGATGAGAAAAAAGATTAGTGCTGATGCAAATTGTGTAAGAGTATAAGCGGTTAAGAAGACTGTATGCTCCTAACTTAGGTGAATATCCTGTATTTGAGAAACGTGTAGTGAGTCCAAAATGAAAATATGACAAACATTCTAGTGAGATTCAAAAAAAGAAAACAATTCAAGAGAATGATGAAGCTGCAAAGAAAATCAAAATGGACACTGTTGATGATATTGTAGGATACCAGTTAGAAAATAGTTCAGGTACCAACTGCTATGCTAATGTAATTGTGAATGTTGTGTTATCTAGAAAATCTTCATGAAATTATGGAAAAATCGAGAAAAAAAGGATTCTGTTCTTTATTACATTATATTTTTCAAAAGTTGGTAAGTGATAGAACTAAAATCCATCCTGCTTCTGGCATACGACATCTTTTGGATATATGTACTGGTTCTTCGCAATTTACACTTAATGTACAACAAGATGCACAATAATTTCTTTGGTTTATGCTTGCAGTATTGGAAGATGAAGGAATAGAAATTGAAAATTTGTTTGGACTAAGGTACAGATGGGATCATAAAATGTGAAGAGTGTTCATTTTCTTCTACCACTGAAATAGACACTGAACGATTCATATACCTGATGATACCAGATTGCAAAACAGTGTCTTTTAACAAATTAGTAAAAACCGCTAATCAAGATATGAAATGTTCTCATTGTAAATCAGAAATGTTGTCAACATTATTTATAGAAAGATTTGGACCATATGTCATTTTAATGCTACAACGTTGTAGAGCAGATGGAAGAAAATTGGAAACCAAAATTAAAAATGTTGTGGCAAGTCAAGTATCAATTTCAGGAAGAACTTTTAAAGCAGTGGCTATTGTTTTCCATTATGGACCTACTACAACATCTGGACACTATACTGTGTATTTAAAGTGCAATAAAGGATGGGCACACTGCAATGATGCTCTTTTGGAATTTAAATGCAGGCTGCCTTATGAATTACCAAATTCATATCTCATATTGTTGATGCCAAAGTTTTGAAAACATAATTCGGCCTATTGGGAAGATGTGAACATGAATTAACGAGTTTATTTTGGATATTTTCAATGCAAATGGATTTGGAAACATTATTCAGCCTATTGGGAAAATGTGAACAATTAGTGTTGGGATTATTGTTTGTGCTAATTGATATTGCATTTGGAAAATTGTGATTGAAAGAACTAGTCTATATATTTGATCTTTATATTATACGCGATGTAATTGAGTGTATATTTTAGAAAATGTACTTCAGAGAAATAAATGATTTAATGTAGTTGAAGAATGTAATTTAGAAACTGTAGATAGGTAAACTGATAGTTGAACTGGTAAATATTTTCAACGCAGATTTGTTTTTGTTTTTACAATCTCATTGATTGTATTTTTTTCCCCGCTGTTGTATGATGTTCTACATTGAAATCCCTGTGTATGGTGAAATTCAGTAGAATCTGAGAACAGCAAAAAAAGGGAAACTGAATAGGTTATGTAATTCTAAAATTATGTTGTGTTCTTAAAACTATAATATTATATGCAATAACAGCTTTTCTTCTTTTTTTACAGAAGATAATACTAAAGTTTGAAAAGATTTTCAATTCAGTTTACAACAAAACTACTGTAAAATAGTTCCACTGAGTTTTGTATCTACATTAGTAAAAAAGGTAAGAACAAATAATGTAATAAGCATGATAATATGAACTAATGTTCACAGTCGCTTTTACTGCACTCATCCATTTTTTCAAACACTACCCATGAAATGAAATTAAATGAAAATGGGTACTTATAAAGCGCACAGCTACTCCACAGAGTGTCCCGGCGCTAAGGACCACCGACAAACAGGCACTCAAGCCCAGGCCCAATCCGCCTCAGAGGAGTTATTGCTGAAACAGCCAGCTGTCACCTAAAGCTGAGCAGGTCCTGGACCTGCCTGAGAAAAAAAGGCAGACCATTCCATAGGCGGGCAGCCAGTACTTGGAAGGAGCGACCGCCTACCCGGGAACGGGTACATTTAGGGATGAGAATCAGGAACTGCCCTGAGGATCTCAAGACGCGTTGAGGCTCATAATGCTGGACCCGTCTAAGATATACAGCACCAGTGCCATGAAAGGCCCGAAAAGCCAAAACCAGTGCCTTAAACTGGATCCTCTTCCGCACCGGCAGCCAGTGCAAGGCCTTCAGGTGGATCGTCATACGTGCTCTGGGCTCCACCATGAGGATGGCTCTAGCTGCAGCATTCTGGACCACCTGCAAACGGTTCAGAAGATACTCAGGGAGGCCCAGATACAAAATATTGACGTAATCCAACCTGGATGTAATTAAGGCTTGCACTACAGTTTTACGGTGTTCAACCGGTAACAGAGGAAGGAAGTTTTTTTGCATTTTTAACATGCCGAAACACGTATTGGCGACAGTTTGAATTTGCGCCTTCATCGTTAGAGTGGCTTCCATCTTGACCCCCAAATTCTTCACTGTACTGACCGGAGCAGTGGGAGGTGACATGTCACAAGGCTACCATTGATGCCATGATTCGCTTAGCGGGCAACCAAAAAAAATGATCTGACTTTTCAGGGTTACACTTTAATTGATTACACCGTAACCAAGAAAAAAACCTCCATGCACTCATACAATCATATATGCACTACCCGTACACTTCTCCATATATTCCACTTACCACAATTCATACAACACTTACAAATTTATCTATTTTAAACCAAATAGGCGGTTCTGAAAAGAACTATTTTTTTCATCTTTTTTTGTTTTATATTTTTTTGTGTGTTTTTTTAACTCTTTTTGAATTTTTTGGTTTAAAAAAAAAAAAAACATGAACAAATAAACAGAACAGTGAAAATGTTCAAAAAATTATGCAATTAGGAAGTCATTGATTTAGAAAAGAAAAAAAAAATTAACAATGGTGGTTCCTAATAGCAACCAGGATGGCATCCAGTGATTGCTCACCGAAACATAAGATTTTCTTACATTTCACACAATGCAGCTCCACTCTAGCAAAGTCAGGGATGATGTTTGGAGTGCCAGTTGTTGAAGAAGCAGATGACGTGCTAGGTCCAGCAGCGTTCTCGTCACTTGCCTGCTTTTGTTGTTCCCGTCGAAGCTGTTCTCTGGCAAGACGCTGAGGGTGTATTTTCTGCAAATGTTTTAACATCGATGACGTCCCACAGGTATACTTCTTTTCGGAACCTCGTGAGAGGACATTCTGACAAATGGTGCAGGTTTCTTTTCGGGCATTCACCTTTTTCTCCCCAGGTGGTATGGAGAAAAATGCCCACACGATACTTTCGTACCTTTTCTTGACGGGTTCCTCCAGGTCTTCTTCCTCTTCAGGTGGAACCTGCTGAGGTGCATTGCCAGCTGCCATTTTTAGATGAGTGAAAAAAAACACCAAAAAAAGGCAAAGAAGAGGAGCAGAAGACAACAGGTGTGTCTGCTGAGATGCTCTTGAAGGAATGAAAAAAATGGGTGGGGTCTTTCAAGTTCTAGAATCAAAAGGTTCTTAACAAATGAAATTGTTTCTTTTGAAGTCACATGGGAATCGCGCACCCGGCGCGCAAACAGCGCGCACCCAACACGATTCCCGAAAAATATATTTAACAATAATATATCTTTATTACAAATATATGATATTTATAATTAAACAATCTCTTGCTATAATATACATATTAAAGTTATATACATATACTTTTAAAACATAAAACTTTGCAGTGGATTCGCGCACCTGACGCGACCCCCGGAAATACATATGTGACGTTATGCAGGGCCGAGAACCGCGCACCCTTCGCATACCAAACGCGCATCCTACACGACTTAACCAATATGGCGGCAAAATTCTTGGATTCGTGCACCCACCGAGACTGGTACACGATAGGTACGCGATTCCACTTTAAAAAAAAAAAAAAATGTATATTTATATTTTAGAAAAGAGAAAACATTAATTATTTTTATAAAAAATAAAGAAATAAGAAAAAATATTTTTGGGACATTATACTTAGAAATTAGCATTTAAAAAACCTTTGAAATTCACTGAAAAAACCATAGGTTTCAGGGACGTTATAGTTATAAATTAGCATTTAAAAAACATTAGAAATTCACTGTAAAAACCACAGGTTTCAGGGACGTTATAGTTAGTTGGACATTTCACTCATACAAAACCAGAGAAATTCGGCCGTGATAGTTAGTTGAGCTAACTATAACTCGCGCCACCGCAATGCACTGCTGATGACATCACATATTACATCACTCATAACATGGTCAGTGACATCACTGATGACATCACTGATGACATCATCCACGTGATAGTCTGATGCACCTCCTCACACCCCAATATAACCTTTGATACACCCACTCTAAAATACAGACTACCATTCTCGAAAACATAGACACACCAATACCAATTACTACATACTCACTCACTGATTCCTAGGTCAACACACCCATCCACTCACTCACCCATGCAGTCACTCATAAATGCAGTCAATCATACATGCAGTCACTCAATACAACCACTATCATATGCATTCATACACCCATACAGACACACACCGCCACTCACCCATAGAGTTACTCACACAGCTAGTCAGTCATGCAAAGAATCAATCACACTCCCATTTACTCACCTAAACAGTTATACACACACCACCTCACTTATTCATACAGATACTAAACACATACTTATTCTCTTATACAATCACTGACACAAGCACACCCTCATCCACACAGCCACTCACAATTACTCACTCTCACATATAGTCATTTATATACTCCAACACTCACATATACTGCCTTTCACATATGTAGTTACTCACACATGTACCACTGAAACATCCATTCACTCACAAACACAGCCATACACACACTCACCCACCTATACAGCCCCTCACAGATGCACTCTTGAACCCATACACCCAATGAATCACCCACTCACACATCCATGCAGGGAGTCACACACACCCCACCCAGGCACACAGACACTCAGGCACCCATCCAGATACTCAGACAACCAATCAATAACCCAGATAGACACTCACGTAGCTACTCACCAACCCATGCAGCCGCTTACACACCAACAGACAGACTGATACAGACATTCACACAGTTTAGTCACTAACCCATGCATTCAGTAAGCCACGTTTAATCACTCAGTTATACAGTCACGCACCTACTAAATCATCCATTCAGATAGTCATACACCCACTCATTCTTCAATACACCTTGGCCTATATATATATAAAACATATTTAAACTTTACAGAAACACACAGTCACAGGATGATGTCATCAGTGATGTCATTTGAGATGTCAGTGATGTTATCAGTGATGTCACGGACCATGTCATGAGTGATGTAATATGTGATATCAGCAGTGCATTGCAGTTGGGCGAGTTATAGTTAGCTCAACTAACTAGAACGGCCGAATTTCTCTGGCTTTGTACGAGCTAAATGTCCAACTAACTAGAACGTCCCTGAAACCTTGGTTTTTTCCGTGAATATATACACACACACACACACACACACACACACACACGCACACACACACACACGCACACGCACACGCACACACGCACACACACAGGGGCCTGCAATCCCTGTATAAAAGAGGTCTTCAAGTTTCTGACTACAATCTAGTTGTGACATTACTAGTCACCTATAATTAAAAAATGACTGCTCAAGAGTAATAACTTATTACAGTTGAGCTGTGGTATCACAATGCCTGCTGCCAGAGCCTGAAGACCGTGTGAAAGGCAGGTCACCGAGTAGAAGTACAACAGATGTTGAAAATAATTAAGGTGCTTTCTTGAAATCAACAGTTGTTTTTGGAACAGTGGAATATACGGCAGCATGTTGGTTCATTTGCAGAGCTATAGTTCAGTATATGAAAGAAGGAAACAGACTGCATGTTACCACATGTTAGGAACTATACCTATTTTGAAAAGTGCTGTACATTAAGTTGAATATTATGTTTTTCAACAAACAACTAGCTGGACATTTGTGTGTGTAATTTCTCACCACAGATTCTGCATTTACTTTTGCAACCATTGTCATTCGTATGAAGGAGAAAGAGACCAGGGATTTCAGATTTTAATAGGTTTACCATATGTTATAAGGGTGGAAATACCCGCTGTCATACATTGAAAGGGTATTGCAAGTCACCTTTTGTTCCTTGACGTTTTATAAAAGGAACTCCTCTGTCACTTGTATGTTCCATATTATGTACAGCAGTTGATAATGCACAAAAGCCTGCAATGTACCTATAAACAGCTGTCTCTAATTTTCTTATTCCATTCTAGGTTTGACATCACTATACACCTCCAAAAAGAAAATGTTGAAGTTGCTCTACTGTAATCATTTATTACAGTTGACATGCGGTAGGAACCTACAGTGAGAAAAGCAAGGTCATGGGGCAGAATTTTAATTTCTGATTAAACAATGAAACAATCACTGCTTTTTCCAGTTCCTTCTGAACGGTTTTCCTGAAAAGAAACCGCCTTTAGCAGAGAAAGACTCATAGCAATGTCCTGAATTTTTTTTAGTTGCTAGAGTTCTATTTGCAGGTTCCCACTCATTCTTAGCTACAGTCATGTCAGGAAATCATTATCAACACTGAGAAGACTTGATCAAGTGCTGTGTCACCGCTTCCTAGTCTTTCCTCACTGGTGCTGGTTGAAGATTGGTACTTAGTGGCTGGAACGCTATGGTCATGTAGAATCTTTGATGCATGTGTACATTCTTTTCCAGGTCTTTAAGAAGCAGCAATGGTTTACTCGAATGCCTAGCAATATTAGTTGTAAGACTTGGCGTTTGAGTTTCATCACCCAACCCACATCCTTCACATTATTACTTTTTCCTATTGGACTCCATAATTTGAGTAGGGCTCCTTAGAGCTTGGTTCAGCCCTCCATTTTGCCTTACTTTATCCTGTTTCCCCATCATATTTACGGCAGTGCTTCCGGTTTCATCCCTGGCATTGGATTGGCTTCAGGTAATCTGAGCTGTCGTCTTTGCTCTTCCTTCTGGAGCAAGCAGTAAGATTAAATGCTTATTAATGACTCTCCTTTTCTCCCTTTCGCCTCCCTAAAGCATTCACAAAGATAATGGTAGTTTTCACATTAGATCTTATAGTGTAATCCTGCTACCAACCAACCTTGCATACACATTTGTTTGCAGCTATATGACGTCCCCAGAGCCCTGGAAGTGACAAGTCAGCAACTACCAGCTGCCTTCCCATTCGACACCCACTGTTCAGCATTTCATGCTGTTGTAGGACTATAGTATTGAACTTTTGGATTCACTTTAAGAGACCAATAAGGTATCATTTTCCAAGTACTTGAAAAGCCATTTTCCAAAGTGGCCAACATTAAATTGTTTTGCAAACAATTACTATCTGCATTCTCTGCCACTGCGCCCCCAAATTGTTGAAGGTTTTTATAAGTTACTGTACCCTTTCATTAAACCAAATGTTTGACTGGGATGCATGCAGGTAACACTTCAGCCTGGGAGACTAGACCAGTCCTGGTCAACGTTCTAGATGCGATCCTTCAGCAGTAACCTCATGGTTGCCTCAGTACACTTCTTGCGCGTAATGAATGCAAAAAATATAGTTAACCATGGAGCGTATCACCCATAGTGAGACTCTACTGACAACGTCCAAATTATGTAGTCTACTCCTCCCTGGCATTTTGGAATTGTTGGGACCACCAAAATATTATTCAGTAAGATACTTTCTGCCGAAACACTACAGAAAGCGGACTCTTTTTTTAACACAGAATTCGTTTGCGTGAAGTATATTTATTTGCCTATACTTCATTGTATGTTGCACCACTGTTCAACAGGTTTAAAAAATAAAGCCACCCCTGGATATAAAATGTTTCTCGTCTCTTGCCCTTTTCTATCCTCCCTGCAGAACATCATGAGCATGCAATGCATTCTCAAACTGTTCTGTAACTTCCCCTTGGTCCAGTGACCAAGACTCCTCCATCTTTGGTAGGCTTTGCCAACCCAAAATAAGTCACAAAAATGAAACTGCCATTAACACAAATCAAATCATCTTGCAGAATAGATCTTTGAAACTAGCACTGGCAATGCCCATAAGTCTGGATTATAACAGAAAGTGCCTCTTCCATCACTGATGAGTTCAGGCGTAGTCACTCATCCTTGTACTTATGGATCCATTCACCCACTACCGATTCATGCTTACATGCAAAAGCTCACCCATCTACAATAAAGCACACCATAAGTATATTTAAATTATATGACAAAGTTTAAAAAATGCATCTGGCAAAAGTGCCAGTTATGTGCTTACAGTGAAAAATAAGTAAACAATTGAACATGACAGCAAGCACTCATCTTAGAATGGTATTGTGCATAGTGTCCACACTTAAAGGCTTATTGGCTTTAACAGCAACTTTCCACAATGAATATGCCAGCTCTACTACCTTTCTAGTAACCTTTCAAAATAAAGCACATCAGCTCCTCTGCCATCTGATATAACATTTCCAAATAAACCAATCAGGCCTAGAGCCCTGGTCACTGGCGTGCCACCATAACCAACTCAAGCTTATTGCTTTGTGCAAGGCAGCCATCAAACTAAGTTGGACAATTAAAAATATGTACAAAATGATGTTTGGCAAAACAATAAACAAGTCCTTCAAATACGGCTTTACAAGGATTCTGAAAGTGCGTATCATGGCCATAGGGTTGAATGGAGGGAACACCAACATTAAATTCCTTGCCAGCTATGGTAATCCACACACTTCCATGTAATAAAATCCCACCTACAGAGTTTAAGAAGTTGTAATAACAATGCATCCTTAAAGGCCTACTCACTTTTACACGTGATTTTGGACAAAACATAAGTCAGGCCTACTCTAATGCCTTTGTCCTAAATTTTCATATCAACCAGATCAGACCTGTAGCATCCGACATAACGTTTCCCAAAGTACCAATCAGGTTCATAGCCTTTATCATTGGCTCTTCACCATAGCCAACTCAAACCTAATGTATTGAGAATAAGCTTTCCTACATTACGAAATGTGCAATAGAAGCAGTCTTTTCAGTGGAAGCACACTTTCTGCCCAATCAGAATTTGCAGAGGGGTAGATAAAATGTGAGCGGAATACAAGCCCTCCTTTTTGAGGAATGATAAGCTAAGGATCCATTGGCAGAGAGGTCAGTCATTTCATACCGGAGTGGTTTTGATGTGGATCGTGTGCAATAGCATTAGAGCTCAGAGTTCGATTTTAAAGTCTTATTGAGGGGTACCAACAAAATTCAGTAATCAACAGTGCAATGTGTAGTTCGTGTGAGCTTGTTTTAGGTGTCTGACCAGAAGGATTAATCAGTGGTAAGGGAATGTGGCAAGGTATCTTAGGCAGAGGTAGCTTAGCAAGAGGCCTCAAGGGCTTAAGCAAATTTGGAAAGGACAGTCTCAGGCCTCATAAAAGTTCAGGAAGTCACTTTAAGTGTTAGTAGCAGCACTTCAAAGATTGGGCATGCACTAATCGGACTCCAAATAATTTCCACCTGAATCAGTGGATATAAGAAAGTCCAAGGAGGCAGGTCTCAGCCTTCTAATAGGCAGGTATGGCTGGGCACTGCCACCCTAGAGTGTACTGTGCATTGCTTTGTAGACTAGAATGAATATCACAAGTTCTTTCTTTAACCAATTGCCAATGAAGCAGCTTCAGAACAGCTCAGGCTGAACACAAACCAGCAGCACGAGTCTGGTCTGTTTGAAATGCGATTCATGATTGCCTCCGAATACAAGTGTAAATCCCAATGCTGCAGTCAAGACATGATGTAAACATAGCAAGGGTCAAGTGAATTTTGGGCTAGTGATCAAAACATTTGATAATACTACATATCACGTATTGGTGGTGCATTGCAGTCTGGGAAAGTATTTATTTGGGTTTTGTGCATGGTCATTCATCCAGATTGTTAACATTCTATGCTGTTGCTGATGGTGAGCAAAACAGAAAGGTCCTGGTTTATCTGGTTCTGTGAACAGGCCTTTTCTGTCTATTAAGGAAGAGCCAGTTTAACTATGTAAAGTGCTGGACAGATTTCAGGCAGTTAGACACAATTTTGTCTTCTAAAGTTAGGGATGGTCATCTGAAAAGGAGCTCATTTCATTTAGAAATTCGTGTTCCTTTTCTTTTCTTTCTCTAGACTACGCTGCAACGTGGTGTGAAATTACCAATATATGTCATAAAAAACAAAACATAAAATAACATTAAACAGTCAAAGACGTCAAAAGACATTATAAAGATACCCTTGATTCGAAGGATGGTATGGGAGTTTGTAAATACAATCTCCCAAAGGCCCCAGATGGCCTCTAGCTGGAGCTGAAAGTTCCAACTGTGGGTCTCCAAGGATCTGGAGCTTTTTCAAGTGAGAGGAAATGACCCTGGGCTAGACCTAACTAGATCCCTCTTTGATTTGGGTGTCCTCTATGCACATTTGGAAGCCAATGTTGTTGATTTAAAGGATGTGAGCCAAAAGGGGCATATAGAAAATGAATACGACTAGCAGCCCTGTAGGCCATGCTGGTAGTTCAGGTTAGGACTGATGCCAGATAGGCTATGGGTTACAGTTGCTCAGGAAGAAGGATGCATCAAGAGGACTAGCAGCTGTCAATGAAATAAAATGCAGGAGAGATCACTTGCTCAGGAAATAGTAGAGCAGCTCACCGGCTGGTGGTTGTATGAGATGTTTGTATTAACATTAAAAAAATTAACAGCGGCGGCTCCTCCATTATGGCGGAGGAGCGTCGCCCTGCCTGCTGCGAGTGCAGCAGGCACACACATTAATAAAATGGTAATGAATACCATTTTATTAATGTGTTCCAGGCTCGCATTGTTACAGCGCAATGGCAGGGAGCAGGGCTAATTAGTGCAATTGCACTAATAATGCAGCTCCATGCCAGTGCGCAGCTCAGATTGGCTGGCTGCCTACAGCTGACCAATCTGACCTGCGCACTTCAGAGCCTGCAATCGAAAGGCTGAGAAACAGCCGAGGGATTGCAGCCACAGGCCCCCAGCCTCAAAATGAGCGCTGGGTTAGCCTGCTCCAACCAATTCTGTTTGGTTGGTTTTGTGTTTCGTACTATGGCGGAAGTCCTTTCCACCCGAGTCAGCGCTGAGGAGAGCGCTGGGAGGAGGAAGGAGACCGCATCCAGAGCCTGCGCTGCAGCGAGGACACGGAAAAGAGCGTCGGGCGGCAGGCGGAAGGTAAATTCTTTGTATTTTGTTTTTATGTTTATTTGTTGTACTTTTTCCCTCCCACCTCCCCGTCATACTTATTCTATAAAAAAGTGCAGGTCCTCTCCTCTACTGGCACAACATCGTATAAACTGGGGGATGCCATGTTTACCAATAACAGCAAGTGGAACCAGGACCTAAGGCACTTACCACTGTGTGAAGGACTTGAGGAAGAGGTGTTGGGGCAATTGTACAACAGGAATGAGATGAAAGCATCTTTGTGCATCACCTAGGCACAAATAAGACCTTTACTCAGTTAGATAGTGATAGAAATTATAGACCAAGCAATCAGTTTCAGGTACCTCTGTGTTGTGTGTGTACGTAGCAATGTAACAGCTGGTAATGAGGCATAAAAGCATCCACCTTATGCCTGCCCTGCTGCTGCCTGTTCAGTGACCACCTTTCTGGTAATCAATAAGCCCATTCGCTTTGGGTACCATTTTGCATCCAGGACAATCTGCCCTGTTTGCATTACAATCCACTCTCCTGACAGTTACAGAAAAGCAGAGGAGCAGTTCACGTGTGTGCCTCGTTCCTGTTGTTTTTGGTCAGTAAGTACTCCAGTGGGACTATAGGGAGACAGGAACAGCATTGTGGCACGTTGCCCCGGTGCCAAGACAGATTGTTCGGCCATTTGAGATACATCCTCACAGCAGCCATCTTGGAAAAGATTTAGATGGCCTGTTTACATTGTCTATTGTTCATGGCCACAAACAAAACAGCCACCACAGAGTCTGGCACCTGCACACTTCATAAAACCTGCACACTGGGTGGCCATTGAAAGACCAGTACCTTCCAGCTTCACAATGTGTTAGCCATTCCTTGAACCAGAGAGCATCCATTTGGAGGCTACTGATGCAGGGTTCCATGTTGTACACAGATGTTCCGCTGCCACCATTGATCTGTAGGTCAGAGGCCAATTGTGCCGATTACTAATGGTGCCCACCTGCAAGTCACGGATTGAAGACATAAGAAAAATCACATTTGCAATGCCATACAAAGACCTCATTGAATCAACCATAGGTACAACTGTGTGCGTCTCTCACATTGTTGCTGCTCCAAAGAAGACCCCGAAGAAAACCTACACCTGTGTAGAAAGATGTATGCCCAATACAACAATAGAGAAAGATTGGTCACTCAGACCAGCGGATCAATAATCTGATTGAATGAAGGCCACAACCTATAAGCTGGATCTATACAAAGGGTAGCAACAACTACAAACCGACTAGCACAATATAGCATCACATTTTTGGAGCATATGGAACTATATTGTTAAACACTTTTAATTTTAGTATCGGGTTAGCTTCTGAAACTTTCTAGGAGACTGGCAAGAAAACCTATACATAGGGGCCGATTCCGATTCGGGCCGGAAATCTCTCCGACCGAGCCGGACCCGGAGAGATTTCCGACCGAATCGGACTCTGGCAGTCCGACCGAGCGAGTACGATGCGCACGCATGCCATCGGACTCGGAGTCGGTCGGACTCCCATTGAAGTCAATGGGAGCCGGTCGTACTAACGCGTCGCGGGCTCCCATTGACTCAATGGGTGCGAGGCGGACAAGGGCGCCCCTACAGCAGGTACGCGTCGATGCGCATCGCGGCGTGCATGCACAGGTCCCCCTGTGTGCGACTCGCGTGCCTACGCGTACAGGGTGGTCCGACGCGGACCCCCAAAGTCCGGCTCCGACAGCTTTTCGAGCCGGACGGCGCGAGTCGATCGGACTGCTCGCGGCGCGCATCGTACCTACCCGGCCGGGAAACGTCTCCATAGCGCGGTGCGAGTCGTGTCCATGCGAGTCGGTCGGAGCGTGTTGAAGCCGCGTTCGAGTCGGTCGGAGATTTCGCGGGTGCCTGCATCGTACTCGCTCGGCCGGACCCGCGTACGATTCGGTCGGGAAACAGGGCTCCGAATCGGATCCGGTAAATCCGAATCCGATTCGGAGCACTACCGGCCGAGATCGGAATCGGCCCCATAGTTTCTTGTATCACAGTGACAATGTCCTGATATTTGGGTAAAAGGCTGGGACGAGGGCATGCCCTAGCCAGGGTAGAAGGAGCCCTTCTAATAGAGTGCATTAACGAAATGCTAGCCCATACATATGGTTTGCTGTCCCTTGTGCAGGGGAATCAAGGAGGAAACATAAGGGGAAGACAAGTGGTGAAAAAGAGGGTATTTGAAGAGAAAAAGCATATGCATTCATGGTATTTTAAGCGTAGTCTAAGAGTTAAGGGATTCACACAAATCTCTAGGACCACTATGCAAGTGGTACGTTTTAAATTGAACAATTTAAATGTTTAGTAACTGAAGACCATATTTTGAGCTCAGCAGAGCCGTGCATTGCCAAAAAAGTTGCAGATGTCCCGTCTACCATTCTTTATGGTGCCATTTCCACCAATGCACCCTTAATATGTCAGAAGAGACATCCATCTCTTTTTGACACGATTTCAGCTTTTGTCCAACTCTAAATAAGGCCCTCTAGCCGACAATATTTTGATGTACATTTCAGGCATCGGGAGGGGTGAGGGAGTGTAGACAATATTAAAAAAAATTGTTCAGGAGGCTCAGCACTTTCTTTCTTTCATCAGTTTAGATTGAGCTGGAAGATTAAATGTTTCACTTCGTAATAAATCTGGTTCAAAGTGTGTTGTACTTTATATTTTGTGAATACTTTAAACACTGGCTATCTATTTTACCACATCATCGGGCGTCCAAGTTAAATTATGATTTCCTTTTCATCTCCCTTCTAGGTCTGGTGTTAGCAAATAGTTTTTTCAGTGAATTTCAAAGGTTTTTTAAATGCTAATTTCTAACTATAACGTGTCTGAAACCTATGGTTTTTTCAGTGAATTTCAAAGGTTTTTAAATGCTAATTTCTAACTATAACGTGCTTGGAAACCTATGATTTTTAAGTGAATTTCAAAGGTTTTTTAAATGCTAGTTTTCTAACTATGCCTACAGAGGTAGGACATGTGAAGAAAGAAGAAAAAACGCACAGAAAGAAGCAAAAGATGTGCAGAAAGAACCAACAGAGGAGCAGAAAGAGGCCTTGTTGCAAAATCATCCTGTGCCCACAACTTTTTCAGACGGGTACTGGTGGTAACTGACTCTGACTAACCAGAGCCAGTGCTATGCTAAAAGACACTTAGAATACAGTGAAAACACCTACATACACTAGGGAACACTATGCGTTGGGGTACCCCTGTGATTAGCGTGACCTCCTCTGCAAGTACCTAGTACATAATAGGGCAGGGGATTAAAACTACCTCTTAAAATGCGCTACAGGGCGCGTTTGCACAGTGGTGAAGGGAGGGGGCCTGAGGTGACATGTGTGCAAACGCACCCCGTGGCGCGTTTTAAGTTGCGGGATTAAGTCCCCTTGAATTCTGAGGGTCCCTGGGGCCCAACTAGCCCCCAGGTACCTACAGTTAGGACCACAGAGCTGAGTTGCAGAGAGGCGTTCGAGGCCACGCACCTTTTTCACCTCTCTGCAACGCAACTCTGTTGTGCTTACTGAAGGTACCTGGTGGGCTAGTTGGCCCCCAGGGTCCCTCAGGATTCAAGGGAATTAATTCCCCAACTTAAAACGCACCACAGGGCGTGTTTGCGCACATGTCACCTGAGGCCCCGCTCCTCCCTTCACCACTGTGCAAACCCGCCCCGTGGTGCGTTTTAAGTTGGGGGATTAGGTCACCTTGAATCCTGAGGGTCCCTGGGGCCCAACTAGCCCACTAGGTACTTACAGTAAGCACCACAGGCCTGCGTTGCAACGCCTGTAACAAATTGTGCAGTTGTGTTTAGGTAGTGAAGAGGGTCGTGCTGGGGGTAGTGTTTTAGGGTTTAGGGTAGTGCAGTGGTGTTTGTGTAGTGTAGGGGGTCATGCTGGGCGTAGATTTAGGGTAGTGCAGTGGTGTTTGGGTAGTGTAGGGAGTCGTGCTGGGGAGTGTTTTAGGGTTTAGGGTAGTGCAGTGGTGTTTGGGTAGTGTAGGGATCGTGCTGGGGGTAGTGTTTTAGGGTTTAGGGTAGTGTAGTGGTGTTTGGGTAGTGTAGGGGTCGTGCTGGGGGTAGTGATTTAGGGTAGTGCAGTGGTGTTTGGGTAGTGTAGGGGTACTGCTGGGGGTAGTGTTTTAGGGTTTAGGGTAGTGCAGTGGTGTTTGGGTAGTGTAGGGATACTGCTGGGGGTAGTTTTTTAGGGTTTAGGGTAGTGCAGTGGTGTTTGGGTAGTGTAGTGGTTCGTGCTGGGGGTAGTTTTTAGGGTTTAGGGTAGTGCAGTGGTGTTTGTGTAGTGTAGGAGGTCGTGTTTTAGGGTTTAGGGTAGTGCAGTGGTCTATGGGTAGTGTAGGGAGTCGTGCGGGGGTAGTGTTTTAGGGTTTAGGGTAGTGTAGGGGGTCATGCGGGGGTAGTGTTTTAGGGATTAGGGTAGTGCAGTGCAGTGGTGTTTGGGTAGTGTAGGGGGTAATGCTGGGGGTGGTGTTTTAGGGTTTAGGGCAGTGCAGTGGTGTTCGGGCAGTGTAGGGGGTCGTGCTGGGGTGGTGTTTCAGGGTTTAGGGCAGGGCAGTGGTGTTCGGGCAGTGTAGGGGGTCGTGCTGGGGGTGGTGTTTCAGGGTTTAGGGCAGTGCAGTGGTGTTCGGGCAGTGTAGGGGGTGGTGTTTCAGGGTTTAGGGCAGTGCAGTGGTGTTCGGGCAGTGTAGGGGGTCGTGCAGGGGTGGTGTTTCAGGGTTTAGGGCAGTGGTGTTCGGGCAGTGTAGGGGGTTGTGCTGGGGGTGGTGTTTCAGGGTTTAGGGCAGTACAGTGGTGTTCGGGCAGTGTAGGGGGTCGTGCTGGGGCTGGTGTTTCAGGGTTTAGGGCAGTGCAGTGGTGTTCGGGCAGTGTAGGGGGTTGTGCTGGGGCTGGTGTTTCAGGGTTTGGGGCAGTGCAGTGGTGTTCGAGCAGTAAAGGGGTCCTGCTGGGGGTGGTGTTTCAGGGTTTAGGGCAGTGCAGTGGTGTTCGGGCAGTGTAGGGGGTGCTGCAGGGGGTGGTGTTTCAGGGTTTAGGGCAGTGCAGTGGTGTTCGGGCAGTGTAGGGGGTTGTGCTGGGACTGGTGTTTCAGGGTTTAGGGCAGTGCAGTGGTGTTCGGGCAGTGTAGGGGGTCATGCTGGGGCTGGTGTTTCAGGGTTTAGGGCAGTGCAGTGGTGTTCGGGCAGTGTAGGAGGTCTTGCTGGGGCTGGTGTTTCAGAGTCTAGGGCAGTGCAGTGGTGTTCGGGCAGTGTAAGGGGTCTTGCTGCGGCTGGTGTTTCAGGGTTTAGGGCAGTGCAGTGGTGTTCGGGCAGTGTAGGGGGTCGTGCTGGGGGTGGTGTTTCAGGGTTTAGGGCAGTGCAGTGGTGTTTGGGCAGTGTAGGGGGTCGTGCTGGGGCTAGTGTTTCAGGATTTAGGGCAGAGCAATGGTGTTCAGGCAGTGTAGGGGTTTTGCTGGAGGTGGTGTTTCAGGGTTTAGGGCAGTGCAGTGGTGTTCGTGCAGTGTAGGGGTGGTGTTTCAGGGTTTAGGGCAGTGGTGTTCAGGCAGTGTAGGGGGTCTTGCTGGGGTTGATGTTTCAGGGTTTAGGGCAGTGCAGTGGTGTTCGGGCAGTGTAGGGGGTCGTGCTGGGGGTGGTGTTTCAGGGTTTAGGGCAGTGCAGTGGTGTTCGGGCAGTGTAGGGGTTCGTGCTGGGGGTGGTGTTTCAGGGTTTAGGGCAGTGCAGTGGTGTTCGGGCAGTGTAGGGTGTCGTGCTGAGGGTGGTGTTTCAGGGTTTAGGGCAGTGCAGTGGTGTTCGGGCAGTGTAGGGGGTCGTGCAGGGGTGGTGTTTCAGGCTTTAGTGCAGTGGTGTTCGGGCAGTGTAGGGGGTCTTACTGGGGGTGGTGTTTCAGGGTTTAGGGCAGTGCAGTGGTGTTCGGGCAGTGTAGGGGGTCTTGCTGGGGCTGGTGTTTCAGGGTTTAGGGCAGTGCAGTGGTGTTCGGGCAGTGTAGGGGTCGTGCTGGGGGTGGTGTTTCAGGGTTTAGGGCAGTGCAGTGGTGTTTGGGCAGTGTAGGGGTCGTGCTGGGGCTAGTGTTTCAGGATTTAGGGCAGAGCAATGGTGTTCAGGCAGTGTAGGGGTTTTGCTGGAGGTGGTGTTTCAGGGTTTAGGGCAGTGCAGTGGTGTTCGTGCAGTGTAGGGGGTGGTGTTTCAGGGTTTAGGGCAGTGGTGTTCAGGCAGTGTAGGGGGTCTTGCTGGGGTTGATGTTTCAGGGTTTAGGGCAGTGCAGTGGTGTTCGGGCAGTGAAGGGGGTCGTGCTGGGGGTGGTGTTTCAGGGTTTAGGGCAGTGCAGTGGTGTTCGGGCAGTGTAGGGGGTCGTGCTGGGGTGGTGTTTCAGGGTTTAGGGCAGTGCAGTGGTGTTCGGGCAGTGTAGGGTGTTGTGCTGAGGGTGAGGTTTCAGGGTTTAGGGCAGTGCAGTGGTGTTCGGGCAGTGTAGGGGGTCGTGCAGGGGTGGTGTTTCAGGGTTTAGGGCAGTGCAGTGGTGTTTGGGCAGTGTAGGGGGTCGTGCAGGGGTGGTGTTTCAGGCTTTAGTGCAGTGGTGTTCGGGCAGTGTAGGGGTCTTGCTGGGGGTGGTGTTTCAGGGTTTAGGGCAGTGCAGTGGTGTTCGGGCAATGTAGGGGGTCTTGCTGGGGCTGGTGTTTCAGGGTTTAGGGCAGTGCAATGGTGTTCGGGCAGTGTAGGGGGTCGTGCTGGGGCTGGTGTTTGAGGGTTTAGGGTAGTGCAGTGGTGTTCGGGCAGTGTAGGGGTCGTGCTGGGGCTGGTGTTTCAGGGTTTAGGGCAGTTAGTGGTTTTCGGGCAGTGTAGGCGGTCGTGCTGGGGCTGGTGTTTCAGGGTTTAGGGCAGTGCAGTGGTGTTCGGGCAGTGTACGGTGTTGTGCTGGGGCTGGTGTTTCAGGGTTTAGGGCAGTGCAGTGGTGTTCGGGCAGTGTAGGGGGTCGTGCTGGGGGTGGTGTTTCAGGGTTTAGGGCAGTGCAGTGGTGTTCGGGCAGTGTAGGGGGTCGTGCTGGGGGTGGTGTTTCAGGGTTTAGGGCAGTGCAGTGGTGTTCAGGCAGTGTAGGGGGTCATGCTGGGGGTGGTTTTTCAGGGTTTAGGGCAGTGCAGTGGTGTACGGGCAGTGTAGGGGGTCTTGCTGGGGGTGGTGTTTCAGGGTTTAGGGCAGTGGTGTTCGGGCAGTGTAGGGGGTCTTGCTGGGGGTAGTGTTTCGGGGTTTAGGGCAGTGCAGTGTTGTTCGTGCAGTGTAGGGGGTCGTGCTGGGGGTGGTGTTTCAGGGTTTAGGGCAGTGCAGTAGTGTTCGTGCAGTGTAGGGGGTCATGCTGGGGGTGGTGTTTCAGGGTTTAGGGCAGTGCAGTGGTGTTCGGGCAGTGTAGGGGTCGTGCAGGGGTGGTGTTTCAGGGTTTAGGGCAGTGCAGTGGTGTTCGGGCAGTGTAGGGGGTCGTGCTGGGGCTGGTGTTTCAGGGTTTAGGGCAGTGCAGTGGTGTTCGGGCAGTGTAGGGGGTCTTGCTGGGGGTGGTGTTTCAGGGTTTAGGGCAGTGGTGTTCGGGCAGTGTAGGGGTCTTGCTGGGGGTGATGTTTCAGGGTTTAGGGCAGTGCAGTGGTGTTCGGGCAGTGTAGGGGGTCTTGCTGGGGGTAGTGTTTCAGGGTTTAGGGCAGTGGTGTTCGTGCAGTGTAGGGGGTCGTGCTGGGGATGGTGTTTCAGGGTTTAGGGCAGTGCAGTAGTGTTCGGGCAGTGTAGGGGGTCGTGCAGGGGTGGTGTTTCAGGGTTTAGGGCAGTGCAGTGGTGTTCGGGCAGTGTAGGGGGTCGTGCTGGGGGTGGTGTTTCAGGGTTTAGGGCAGTGCAGTGGTGTTCGGGCAGTGTAGGGGGTCGTGCTGGGGTGGTGTTTCAGGGTTTAGGGCAGTGGTGTTCGGGCAGTGTAGGGGGTCTTGCTGGGGGTGATGTTTCAGGGTTTAGGGCAGTGCAGTGGTGTTCGGGCAGTGTAGGGGTCATGCTGGGGGTGGTGTTTCAGGGTTTAGGGCAGTGTAGGGGGTCGTGAAGGGGGTGGTGTTTCAGGGTTTAGGGCAGTGCAGTGGTGTTCGGGCAGTGTAGGGGTCATGCTGGGGGTGGTGTTTCAGGGTTTAGGGCAGTGCAGTGGTGTTTGGGCAGTGTAGGGGTCATGCTGGGGGTGGTGTTTCAGGGTTTAGGGCAGTGTAGGGGGTCGTGAAGGGGGTGGTGTTTCAGGGTTTAGGGCAGTGCAGTGGTGTTCGGGCAGTGTAGGGGTCATGCTGGGGGTGGTGTTTCAGGGTTTAGGGCAGTGCAGTGGTGTTCGGGCAGTGTAGGGGGTCGTGAAGGGGGTGGTGTTTCAGGGTTTAGGGCAGTGCAGTGGTGTTCGGGCAGTGTAGGGGGTCGTGCTAGGGTATGTGTTTCAGGGTTTAGGGCAGTGCAGTGGTGTTCGGGCAGTGTAGGGGGTCGTGCTGGGGGTAGTGTTTTAGGGTTTAGGGTAGTGCAGTGCACGTCTTATCCTCGACATCCCCCGACGCAGCCACATCACACCCCACCTGAGAGACCTGCACTGGCTCCCTGTCAACAAGAGGATAACCTTCAAGCTCCTCACCCACGCACACAAAGCACTCCACAACTCCGGACCAGCCTACCTCAACAGACGACTCAGCTTCTACACCCCCACCCGCCAGCTCCGCTCGACCAGCCTCGCCCTCGCCACAGTCCCCCGCATCCGGAAAACGACCGCCGGCGGCAGATCCTTCTCCCACCTCGCCGCCAAGACCTGGAACACCCTCCCCACCAACCTCCGACAGACCCAAGACCTACTGGCCTTCAGAAGACTCCTCAAGACCTGGCTCTTCGATCAGTAGCAGCACCACCCCCCTCTTCCCCCAGCACCTTGAGACCCTCGCGGGTATGTAGTGCGCTTTATAAGTGACATGATTGATTGATTGATTGAGTGGTGCTTGTGTAGTGTAGGGGGTCGTGCTGGGGTTAGTGTTTTAGGGTTTAGGGTAGTGCAGTGGTGTTTGTGAGTGTAGGGGGTCATGTTTTAGGGTAGTGCAGTGGTGTTTGGGTAGTGTAGGGGGTCGTGCTGGGGGTAGTGTTTTAGGATTTAGGTTAGTGCAGTGGTGTTTGGGTAGTGTAGGGGTCGTGCTGGGGGTAGTGTTTTAGGGTTTAAGGTAGTGCAGTGGTGCTTGTGTAGTGTAGGGGGTCGTGCTGGGAGTAGTGTTTTAGGGTTTAGGGTAGTGCAGTGGTGTTTGTGTAGTGTAGGGGGTCATGTTTTAGGGTAGTGCAGTGGTGTTTGGGTAGTGTAGGGGGTCGTGCTGGCGGTAGTGTTTTAGGGTTTAGGGTAGTGCAGTGGTGTTTGTGTAGTGTAGGGGGTCATGCTGGGGGTAGTGTTTTAGGGTTTAGGATAGTGCAGTGGTGCTTGTGTAGTATAGGGGTCGTGCTGGGGTAGTGTTTTAGGGTAGTGCAGTGGTGTTTTTGTAGTGTAGGGGGTCATGTTTTAAGATGCAACTCTCCAATACCTGACCAGTCTGCACTACATAAAACTACAAAAAAACTAAAAATAAAAAGTGTTTTGCACAGTTTTGTCATTGGGCTATATGTGGGCTACATCTGGGTAATATTTGTGCTACATTTGGGCTCTTTTTCACTGGTGGCCATCTTGGAAGACTTCTTTGTTATGAAGTTTCCTAATTTCCTCATTTACTGCAGTCTCCTCAGTAGGAAATGCTTTCAGTTTTTACTTTGATTCCATCAAGAAGGCATTCAGATGTGTCACACATTTGCCATAAATTCAGAATGTTATTACTCTAGTTGTTCATTAGATCACTGTAGTAAAGCTACTGCTCACCAAGGAGTTAACTGGAAGTCTACTGCTGGTATTGAAAGTGATTGTTTCAGTCTGCATGTCAGAATTTTCTAATGAAATAGAAGAGGATTTGAGATCTCACTTAAAACATGCACTAAATTTTCTTTTTGCAGCACTAACCATAATTTCTATGGCAAAATGAACCCCCTCATTTTGTTCCTTTTTAAATTAAATGTTTTAAGTGTTACCAGTTTATTCCAATCAAGATGGCTTCAGGTGTGCCATACTTTTGTCATAAGTAAGGCTGTTAGCACTCTAGTTGTTCTTTAGAACACTCTGGGAAGCTGCAGTAGAACACAAAGGCATCAACTGACAGGCTGCTCCTGTTGAAATATAACAGGAAGATATTTGAGATCACACTTGAAACATGTCCTAATTTTTCTTTCCAGAGCACTAACCATAATTTCTATGACAAGATGAACCCCATCATTTTGTTCCTTTTTAAATTAAATGTTTTAAGTGTTGCCAGTTTATTCCAATCAAGATGGCTTCAGGTGTGCCATACTTTTGTCATAAGTAAGGCTGTTAGCACTCTAGTTGTTCTTTAGAACACTCTGGGACGCTGCAGTAGAACACAAAGGAATCAACTGACAGTCTCTGCCCTTGTTGGATGTACATGTTTTACTGAGAATGTCAGACTTCATTCTCACATGACTGAGAAAGATAATGTGAATTTACAGAAAATATGCTCTCATTTTAGCTTCTGGAGCACCTTCCAAAACTGTATGGGACAAGCATGTGAAAATAGTTTTCTCTCAAACATGATTCATGATATCCCAGCAGAAGGTTTTTCACAGGGTAAAATCACCTTAGAACACACCACAATTCCTGAAATTAGTATGGTACCTTCAACAAATGAATTCTAATGTAACTAAAGTCTGTTATCACCCTTTATAGTTCTCCTTTTGGTAACCCTCAAAATCTTCGATTCACTACAATGCATTTATATTGGTCCCAAGATGGCTGCCAGCAATTCCAGGATGAAGTGCTGACAGCCAATCAGATCTCACGATGACATGTGTGGTTAGGCTCCGCCCAGATATATATGTGTTTTACTTTTGATTTTCTCCGCAACTACTGAACGGATTTACACCATTTAACAAAAGGGTTCTTTCTGAACCAAGAACTACCTCTTTGCCAAATTTGGTGTAATTCCGTTCAGCAGTTCGGGCTGTAGCCGTGTCTAAAGTTTCCTATGGAAAAATGACAGGGGAAAACACGTTTTGGGACCCCCCTTTTCTCGGCCCCGGCTAGCGAATCACCCTGAGACTTTCAGGGTAGGAGCGGACCGGAGCGGGCCATAAAGTTTGAAAATTTCGCGAAGATTCGTCAACCGACGCAAGAGTTATTTCAAATAGAATGTCGCGGATTTCCTATGGAAAATAGGTCCTAACTATAACTATCTACTGGCGACCGCCAGTAGATAATACACACACATACACATATATATATACATATATACATATATATATATATATATACATACACATACATACATACATATATATATATATATACACATATACATATATATATACACATATACATATATATATACACATATACATATATATATACACATATACATATATATATACACATATACATATATATATACACATATACATATATATATACACATATACATATATATATACACATATACATATATATATACACATATACATACACATATATACACATATATATACATATATACACATATATATACATATATACACATATATATACATATATATACACATATATATATATATATATATATACACATATATATATATATACACACATATATATATATATATATATACACATATATATACATATATATACATTATCTACTGGCAGTCGCCAGTAGATAGTTATAGTTAGGACCTATTTTCCATAGGAAATCCGCGACATTCTATTTGAAATAACTCTCTTGCCGGTTGACGAATCTTCGCGAAATTTTCAAACTTTATGGCCCGCTCCGGTCCGCTCCTACCCTGAAAGTCTCGGGGTGATTCGTCAAGCGGGGGCCGAGAAAAAAGGGGGGTCCCAAAACGCGTTTTCCCCATGCATTTTTCCATAGGAAACTTTAGACACGGCTACAGCCCGAACTGCTGAACGGAATTACACCAAATTTGGCAAAGAGGTAGTTCTTGGTTCAGAAAGAACCCTTTTTGTTAAATGGTGTAAATCCGTTCAGTAGTTGCTGAGAAAATCAAAAGTAAAAGCACATATATATCTATGGGCGCGGAGGATCCGCGCACCCTCCCGATCACGAGCTGCATGCTAATTGGCTGTCAACACTCCAAATCAGGAAGTGTTGGCAGCCATTTTGTCCCTCGGTAGAACCGAGGGACAGAAACAAGTGCGCAAAGCGCACAAAAGGGGGAAGGGTAGCAACACCCTGACCCCCTAGGTCTGCTCAGGGGGTCCCACAAGGACCCCCTGGGCAAAATTTTTTTTTTAAATTGGCAGGATGCGCTCAGGGTGCGCGGATCCTGCCGAAAAAAAAAATCGAAGCGCGGTCTCCCGCGCTGATGCATGTTTGCCCCGGGTGGCCCAAGTCCCGGGGGCATGGTGGGGGGGTTAATTTATGTATGGGGGCCTCAAGGGCCCCTAAGCCCCGGGGACCGCCACCCCCGGGGCTTTCATTTTAAAATGGTGCGGGAGGGCACTCGGCCCTCCCGCAGCCCCGGGGACCACCACTTCCCCGGGGCTTCTTTTATTTTTTTATTTCCTGTGTGGGGGGCTCGAGCCCCCACATGCCCCGGGACCGCCACCTCCCCGGGGCACTAACACATTTAAAATGGGGTCCGTTTTGGACCCCGAAGCCTCGGGGACCACCACCTCCCGGGGCTGTGCTGATGTGGGGAGGGGGCCGCGCGGCCTCCTCCTGGAGCCTGTGGTGGCCCTGGGGACCGCCACCCCCAGGGCCGGCTCCTGCAGTGTCCCGGGGTGCCTACCCCCGGGACACTGCTGTTTGCAATTACAGGACGGGAGCCTCGCGGCTCCCGTCCTGTCATTACAAACTGCTTTGGATATTGGAAGAGAGAGCAGGAAACCTGCTCTCGCTTCAATATCCAAAGACAATTGCTTTTCCACATGGGGAGCAGCATGTTAGCTGCTCCCCATGTGGAAAAGCAACTGCCGGCTCCCTTAGGACACGGGGAGCCGGCGGTACTGTGGGGGTTTGGGGACCCCCCACAGTCCCCAACAAGAGGCCAGGCCCCGGGGATGGGGTCCCCAGGGCCATAAGTGGCCCGGGAGGGGGCCACGCGGCCCCCCTCCCAGAAATAATTAAAAAAAAAAGGGGGTAAGGCCCTGGGGGATGGGGTCCCCAGGGCCCAAAAATAGGAAAGAGGAAGGGCGGCCACACAGACCCCCTTCAGGAAAAAAAAAAAAAAAAAAAAAAAAAAAAGATCGGGCCCGCAGGCCCCGCCCCCTTCCTTCACCACTCTGCAAACGCGCCCTGGCGCGTTTGCAGATGGGGAAGTGATTCCCCTTCAATACTGGGGGTCCCTGAGACCAACTAGCCCACCAGGAACCTCCAGTATGCGTCAGGGGGCTGCCTTGCAGAGAGGTATACAGAGGCCACGCCCCTTTTACACCTCTCTACAACGCAGCTCTGTGGCGCTTAATGGCGGTAGCTGGTGGGCTAGTTGCACCCCAGGGACCCTCAGGATTCAAGGGAGTTAATCCCCCGACTTAAAAACGCGCCAAGGGCGCGTTTGCACAGTGGTGAAGGGAGGGGCGGGGCTTCAGGTGACGTGTGCAAACAGGCCCCGTGGCGCGTTTTAAGATGGGAATTAAATCCCCTTCAATCCTGAGGGTCCCTGAGGGCCAACTAGCCCAACAGGTACATCCAGAAAGCGCCACAGAGCTGCGTTGCAGAGAGGTGTAAAGGGGTGTGGCCTCTACACGTCTCTGCAACGCAGCCCTGGCGCATACTGGAGGTTCCTGGTGGGCTAGTTGGCCCCTAGGGACCCTCATGATTCAAGGGGACTTAATCCCCCAACTTAAAACGCGCCACGGGGCGCGTTTGCACAGATGTCACCTCAGGCCCCGCCCCTCCCTTCACCATTGTGCAAATATTCCTCTAAAATCTGCCGAACTACGAATTCTGATTTACTCACCTGTTATCAGGAGAGACCTCAGTGCTGTATCTTTCAGCCCAGTACTGGTCCTGAAAAGTAATTTTAACCGTACTTACCAGAAATTGAATTTCCTTCCATAGGCTAACATTGACTGGTTTCACTTGGAAATTCTTCTGTGTGTGGAGTTTTGGAACTTTAAAATATTCCTCTAAAATCAGCCGAAATACGAATTCCGATTTACTCACCTGTTATCAGGAGAGACCTCAGTGCTGCATCTTTTAGCCCGACAAATGCTAAAGAAACAATTGATGGACGGAATGCTGGACAATGCAAACATTCACCCCCAGTCACAAGGATCTGGGTTAAATCCATCATTCTTTTGCTCACCACACCACCCCAGTTTGGACCCAGCCATATGCAAATCAGTCTTGACCCTGTTCCTTGTGGGAACAGTCCAGCCCGAACTGCCAAACCAGGTCCTCCCTGGACCGGAAACAAGCATCCTGGGACCGGTTTCAGGGCATCACCCTTCTTCAGCCAGACTAGCTTGAATCCAGTGGTGTAGTGAGCACGGGACCCACGTCTGGGCATACCCTTCCCACTTAGGGCGACAAATGCTAAAGAAACAATTGATGGACGGAATGCTGGACAATGAAAACATTCACCCCCAGTCACAAGGATCTGGGTTAAATCCATCATTCTTTTGCTCACCACACCACCCCAGTTTGGACCCAGCCATATGCAAATCAGTCTTGACCCTGTTCCTTGTGGGAACAGTCCAGCCCGAACTGCCAAACCAGGTCCTCCCTGGACCGGAAACAAGCATCCTGGGACCGGTTTCAGGGCATCACCCTTCTTCAGCCAGACTAGCTTGAATCCAGTGGTGTAGTGAGCACGGGACCCACGTCTGGGCATACCCTTCCCACTTAGGGCGACAAATGCTAAAGAAACAATTGATGGACGGAATGCTGGACAATGCAAACATTCACCCCCAGTCACAAGGATCTGGGTTAAATCCATCATTCTTTTGCTCACCACACCACCCCAGTTTGGACCCAGCCATATGCAAATCAGTCTTGACCCTGTTCCTTGTGGGAACAGTCCAGCCCGAACTGCCAAACCAGGTCCTCCCTGGACCGGAAACAAGCATCCTGGGACCGGTTTCAGGGCATCACCCTTCTTCAGCCAGACTAGCTTGAATCCAGTGGTGTAGTGAGCACGGGACCCACGTCTGGGCATACCCTTCCCACTTAGGGCGACAAATGCTAAAGAAACAATTGATGGACGGAATGCTGGACAATGCAAACATTCACCCCCAGTCACAAGGATCTGGGTTAAATCCATCATTCTTTTGCTCACCACACCACCCCAGTTTGGACCCAGCCATATGCAAATCAGTCTTGACCCTGTTCCTTGTGGGAACAGTCCAGCCCGAACTGCCAAACCAGGTCCTCCCTGGACCGGAAACAAGCATCCTGGGACCGGTTTCAGGGCATCACCCTTCTTCAGCCAGACTAGCTTGAATCCACTGGTGTAGTGAGCACGGGACCCATGTCTGGGCATACCCTTCCCACTTAGGGCGACAAATGCTAAAGAAACAATTGATGGACGGAATGCTGGACAATGCAAACATTCACCCCCAGTCACAAGGATCTGGGTTAAATCCATCATTCTTTTGCTCACCACACCACCCCAGTTTGGACCCAGCCATATGCAAATCAGTCTTGACCCTGTTCCTTGTGGGAACAGTCCAGCCCGAACTGCCAAACCAGGTCCTCCCTGGACCGGAAACAAGCATCCTGGGACCGGTTTCAGGGCATCACCCTTCTTCAGCCAGACCAGCTTGAATCCAGTGGTGTAGTGAGCACGGGACCCACGTCTGGGCATACCCTTCCCACTTAGGGCGACAAATGCTAAAGAAACAATTGATGGACGGAATGCTGGACAATGCAAACATTCACCCCCAGTCACAAGGATCTGGGTTAAATCCATCATTCTTTTGCTCACCACACCACCCCAGTTTGGACCCAGCCATATGCAAATCAGTCTTGACCCTGTTCCTTGTGGGAACAGTCCAGCCCGAACTGCCAAACCAGGTCCTCCCTGGACCGGAAACAAGCATCCTGGGACCGGTTTCAGGGCATCACCCTTCTTCAGCCAGACTAGCTTGAATCCAGTGGTGTAGTGAGCACGGGACCCACGTCTGGGCATACCCTTCCCACTTAGGGCGACAAATGCTAAAGAAACAATTGATGGACGGAATGCTGGACAATGCAAACATTCACCCCCAGTCACAAGGATCTGGGTTAAATCCATCATTCTTTTGCTCACCACACCACCCCAGTTTGGACCCAGCCATATGCAAATCAGTCTTGACCCTGTTCCTTGTGGGAACAGTCCAGCCCGAACTGCCAAAACCAGGTCCTCCCTGGACCGGAAACAAGCATCCTGGGACCGGTTTCAGGGCATCACCCTTCTTCAGCCAGACTAGCTTGAATCCAGTGGTGTAGTGAGCACGGGACCCACGTCTGGGCATACCCTTCCCACTTAGGGCGACAAATGCTAAAGAAACAATTGATGGACGGAATGCTGGACAATGCAAACATTCACCCCCAGTCACAAGGATCTGGGTTAAATCCATCATTCTTTTGCTCACCACACAACCCCAGTTTGGACCCAGCCATATGCAAATCAGTCTTGACCCTGTTCCTTGTGGGAACAGTCCAGCCCGAACTGCCAAACCAGGTCCTCCCTGGACCGGAAACAAGCATCCTGGGACCGGTTTCAGGGCATCACCCTTCTTCAGCCAGACTGGCTTGAATCCAGTGGTGTAGTGAGCACGGGACCCACGTCTGGGCATACCCTTCCCACTTAGGGCGACAAATGCTAAAGAAACAATTGATGGACGGAATGCTGGACAATGCAAACATTCACCCCCAGTCACAAGGATCTGGGTTAAATCCATCATTCTTTTGCTCACCACACCACCCCAGTTTGGACCCAGCCATATGCAAATCAGTGTTGACCCTGTTCCTTGTGGGAACAGTCCAGCCCGAACTGCCAAACCAGGTCCTCCCTGGACCGGGAAACAAGCATCCTGGGACCGGTTTCAGGGCATCACCCTTCTTCAGCCAGACTAGCTTGAATCCAGTGGTGTAGTGAGCACGGGACCCACGTCTGGGCATACCCTTCCCACTTAGGGCGACAAATGCTAAAGAAACAATTGATGGACGGAATGCTGGACAATGCAAACATTCACCCCCAGTCACAAGGATCTGGGTTAAATCCATCATTCTTTTGCTCACCACACCACCCCAGTTTGGACCCAGCCATATGCAAATCAGTCTTGACCCTGTTCCTTGTGGGAACAGTCCAGCCCGAACTGCCAAACCAGGTCCTCCCTGGACCGAGGAAACAAGCATCCTGGGACCGGTTTCAGGGCATCACCCTTCTTCAGCCAGACTAGCTTGAATCCAGTGGTGTAGTGAGCACGGGACCCACGTCTGGGCATACCCTTCCCACTTAGGGCGACAAATGCTAAAGAAACAATTGATGGACGGAATGCTGGACAATGCAAACATTCACCCCCAGTCACAAGGATCTGGGTTAAATCCATCATTCTTTTGCTCACCACACCACCCCAGTTTGGACCCAGCCATATGCAAATCAGTCTTGACCCTGTTCCTTGTGGGAACAGTCCAGCCCGAACTGCCAAACCAGGTCCTCCCTGGACCGGAAACAAGCATCCTGGGACCGGTGGATTTAACCCAGATCTTTTGACTGGGGGAGAATGTTTGCATTGTCAGCATTCCGTCCATCATTTGTTTGCTGTAACACTTTTCGCCCTAAGTGGGATGGGTATGCCCAGACGTGGGTCCCTTGCTCACTGTGCCACTGGATTCAAGCTAGCCTGGCTGAAGAAGGGTGACATACCCTGAAACCGGTCCCAGGATGCTTGTTTCCGGTCCAGGGAGGACCTGGCCTGGCAGTTCGGTCTGGGCTGTTCCCATGGGGCACAGGGTCAAGACTGATTTGCATATGGCTGGGTCCAAACTGGGGTGGCAGAGTGGGCAAAAGAACGATGGATTTAACCCAGATCTTTTGACTGGGGAGAATGTTTGCATTGTCAGCATTCCGTCCATCATTTGTTTGCTGTAACACTTTTCGCCCTAAGTGGGATGGGTATGCCCAGACGTGGGTCCCTTGCTCACTGTGCCACTGGATTCAAGCTAGCCTGGCTGAAGAAGGGTGACATACCCTGAAACCGGTCCCAGGATGCTTGTTTCCGGTCCAGGGAGGACCTGGCCTGGCAGTTCGGTCTGGACTGTTCCCATGGGGCACAGGGTCAAGACTGATTTGCATATGGCTGGGTCCAAACTGGGGTGGCGGAGTGGGCAAAAGAACGATGGATTTAACCCAGATCTTTTGACTGGGGGAGAATGTTTGCATTGTCAGCATTCCGTCCATCATTTGTTTGCTGTAACACTTTTCGCCCTAAGTGGGATGGGTATGCCCAGACGTGGGTCCCTTGCTCACTGTGCCACTGGATTCAAGCTAGCCTGGCTGAAGAAGGGGGACATACCCTGAAACCGGTCCCAGGATGCTTGTTTCCGGTCCAGGGAGGACCTGGCCTGGCAGTTCGGTCTGGACTGTTCCCATGGGGCACAGGGTCAAGACTGATTTGCATATGGCTGGGTCCAAACTGGGGTGGTGGAGTGGGCAAAAGAACGATGGATTTAACCCAGATCTTTTGACTGGGGGAGAATGTTTGCATTGTCAGCATTCCGTCCATCATTTGTTTGCTGTAACACTTTTCGCCCTAAGTGGGATGGGTATGCCCAGACGTGGGTCCCTTGCTCACTGTGCCACTGGATTCAAGCTAGCCTGGCTGAAGAAGGGTGACATACCCTGAAACCGGTCCCAGGATGCTTGTTTCCGGTCCAGGAGGACCTGGCCTGGCAGTTCGGTCTGGACTGTTCCCATGGGGCACAGGGTCAAGACTGATTTGCATATGGCTGGGTCCAAACTGGGGTGGTGGAGTGGGCAAAAGAACGATGGATTTAACCCAGATCTTTTGACTGGGGGAGAATGTTTGCATTGTCAGCATTCCGTCCATCATTTGTTTGCTGTAGCATCTTTTAGCCCAGCACTGACCCTGAAAAGTAATTCTAACCGTACTTACCAGTAACTTACATTTCCTTCCATAGGAATCCATTGTCTGGTTTTCAGCAGAAAAGTTTCAAAGTGTCGATTTTCACAAATTACAAATATTCCTTAAAAATCGCCTGTATGACTTAAACGCATTCTTTCAACTGTTTACAGGAGATGCACCAGTGCTGGATCCAGGATCCAACACTGAGTAAGAAAAAGTAACGATAACACTACTTACCTGCTAAGTGAATTTCCTCCCATAGGATAACATTGGTGATTCTATGTGAAGAAGTTTCTAAGTGTCAACTTTTAAAATACAATAATATTCCTTAAAAATCACTACTGTAACCAAAACGCTTTTACTCAACTGTTTACAGGAGATGTCCCAGGACTGAATCTAGGATCCAGTCCTGTGGTTAGAAAAGTAATCCATAAAGTAACTAATTGCATTTAACTAGAAATTCACATTGAGCTCAATGTTGCATTGTGTTTGAAATTGTGTTGCCCATTGCAACAACTGTAACTACTGTACTTAAAACTCTATTGCCTATTTGCAAATTATTTAAACTAAAGTAATTCATTCTGAGAAAGTATATTTTGTAATGTAATGTATAATGTAATTACAATGTAATTTAATAAATAAAATATACAAAAATAAATAGTTTTAAAAAATGTAGTAAATCAGTATCAAAAAAATAAATATAACAATTAATACATTTAAAAATTGTCATTTACAAAACCTTTGAAATTCACTGAAAAAACCATAGGTTTTAGGGGTGTTATCGTTAGAAATTAGCATTTAAAAAACCTTTGAAATTCACTGAAAAAACCATAGGTTTCAGACACGTTATAGTTAGAAATTAGCATTTAAAAAACCTTTGAAATTCACTGAAAAACCATAGGTTTTAGGGACAGTTATAGTTAGTTGGACATTTCACTCTCACAAAACCCGTGAAATTCCCCTGTTATAGTTAGTTCAGCTAACTATAACTCGCGCCCCGCAATGCACTGCTGATGACGTCACATATTACATCACTCATGACATGGTCAGTGACATCACTGATGACATCACTGATGACATCTCAAATGACATCACTGATGACATGATGCAGTGACTGTGTGTTTCTGTAAAGTTTAAATATTTTTAATATATATAGGGAAAGGCATATTGAAGAATGAGTGGGTGTATAAGTGTCTATGGATGATTTAGCAGGTGCGTGACTAACTCTATAAGTGAGTGATTAAGCGTATCTTACTGAATGCATGGGTTAGTGACTAAACTGGGTGAATGTCTGAATCCGTCTGTCTGTTGCTGTGTAAGTGGCTGCAAGGGTTTGTGAATAGCTACATGAGTGTCTATATGAGTTATTGATTGGTTGTCTGAGTATCTGTATGGGTGCCTGAGTGTTTGTGTGGGTGGGGTGTGTGCGACTCTGTGCATAGATGTGTGAGTGGGTGATTCACTGGGTGGATGGTTTCAAGAGTGCATCTGTGATAGACTGTATGGGTGGGTAAGTGTGTGTAAGAGTGTGTTAGTGAGTGAATGTATGTCCCAGTGGTACATGTGTGAGTAACTACATATGTAAAGGCAGTATATATATGTGTGTTGGAGTATATAAATAGCTATAAGCGAGAGTGTGTGATTGTGAGAGTGACTGTATGGATGAGTGTGTGCTTGAATCAGTGATTGTATAAGAGTGTAAGAATATGCTAGTATTTGTACGAGTAAGTGAGCTGGTGTGTGTATAACTGTATAGGTGAGTAAATGGCAGTGTGTTTAATTATTTGCATGACTGACTAGGTGTGTGAATACCTCTATGGATGAGTTGCATTGTGTGAGTGTTTATATAGGTGTATGAGTGCATATGATAGTCCTGTACTGAGTGACTGTAAGTATGAGTGACTGTACGGGTGAGTGAGTAGATGTGTGTGTGTAGACCTAAGAATCAGTAAATAGTTTTAAAAAATGTAGTAAATCAGTATCAAAAAAATAAATATAACAATTAATACATTTAAAAATTGTCATTTACAAAACCTTTGAAATTCACTGAAAAAACCATAGGTTTTAGGGGTGTTATCGTTAGAAATTAGCATTTAAAAAACCTTTGAAATTCACTGAAAAAACCATAGGTTTCAGACACGTTATAGTTAGAAATTAGCATTTAAAAAACCTTTGAAATTCACTGAAAAAACCATAGGTTTTAGGGACAGTTATAGTTAGTTGGACATTTCACTCTCACAAAACCCGTGAAATTCCCCTGTTATAGTTAGTTCAGCTAACTATAACTCGCGCCCCCGCAATGCACTGCTGATGACGTCACATATTACATCACTCATGACATGGTCAGTGACATCACTGATGACATCACTGATGACATCTCAAATGACATCACTGATGACATCATCCACGTGACAATCTGATGCACCTCCTCACACCCTAATATAACCTTTGATATACCCAATCTAAATTACAGACTGCCATTCGCAAAACCACAGACACTCCAACACCAATAACTACATACCCACTCACTGATTCTTAGGTCTACACACACACATCCACTCACTCACCCGTACAGTCACTCATACTTATGGTCACTCAGTACAGGACTATCATATGCACTCTTACTCCTATATAGACACTCAAACACCGCCACTCATCCATAGAGGTACTCACACACCTAGTCAGTCATGCAAATAATTAAACACACTGCCATTTACTCACCTATACAGTTATACACACACCAGCTCACTTAATCATACAAATACTACCACATTGTTACGCTCTTATACAATCACTGATACAAGCATACACTCATCCATACAGCCACTATCACAATCACTCACTCTCGCTTATAGCTATTTATATACTCCAACACACATATATACTGCCTTTCACATATGTAGTTACTCACACATGTACCACTGGGACATATATTCACTCACTAACACACTCTTACACACACTTACCCACCCATACAGTCTATCACAGATGCACTCTTGAAACCATCCACCCAGTGAATCACCCACTCACACATCTATGCACAGAGTCGCACACACCCCTCCCACACAAACACTGGGGCACCCATACAGATACTCAGAGAACCATTCAATAACTCATATAGACACTCATGTAGCTATTCACAAACACATGCAGCCACTTACACAGCAACAGACAGACAGATACAGACATTCACCCAGTTTAGTCACTAACCCATGCATTCAGTAAGATACGTTAAATCACTCACTTATAGAGTCAGTCACGCACCTACTAAATCATCCATACAGACACTTAGACACCCACTCATTCTTCAATACGTCTTTTCCTATATATATTAAAAATATTTAAACTTTACAGAAACACACAGTCACTGGATGATGTCATCAGTGATGTCATTTGAGATGTCATCAGTGATGTCAAGAGTGATGTCACTGACCATGTCATGAGTGATGTAATATGTGACGTCATCAGCAGTGCATTGCGGGGGCGCGAGTTATAGTTAGCTGAACTAACTATAACAGGGGAATTTCACGGGTTTTGTGCGAGTGAAATGTCCAACTAACTATAACGTGTCTGAAACCTATGGTTTTTCAGTGAATTTATATACATATACACATATACACACATATACATACATATACATACATACATATACATACATATACATATACATACATATACATACATATATATACATACATACATATATACATACATATATACATACATATATATACATATACATATATATACACATACATATATATACACATATACATATATATACATATACATATATATACATATACATATATATACATATACATATATATATACACATACATATATATACATACATATATATATACACATACATATATATACATATACATATATATACATATACATATACATACATATACATATACATACATATACATATACATACATATACATATACATACATATATATACATATACATACATATACATATACATATATACACACATGCTGATGTGGGGAGGGGGCCGCGCGGCCCCCTCCTTGAGCCTGTGGTGGCCCTGGGGACCGCCACCCCCCAGGGCCGGCTCCTGCAGTGTCCGGGTGCCTACCCCGGGACACTGCTGTTTGCTAATGACAGGACGGGAGCCTTGCGGCTCCGTCCTGTCATTGCAAACTGCTGGATATTGGAAGAGAGGCAGGGAAACCTGCTCTGCCTAATATCCAAGACAATTGCTTTCACACGGGGAGCAGCATGTTAGCTGCTCCCCGTGTGGAAAGCAATGCCGGCTCCCTTAGGACACGGGGAGCCGGTGGGACTGTGGGGGTTTGGGGACCCCCCACAGTCCCCAACCAGAGGCCAGGCCCCGGGGGATGGGGTCCCCGGGGCAAAAGGAGGCCTGAGGAGGGGGCCACGCAGCCCCCTCCTTAAAAGGAATGTTAAAGTGTGGCCATGCCCCGGGGATGGGGTCCCCGGGCAGTTTTCGGCCAGGGAGGGGGCCACGCAACCCCCTTCCAGTTTAATTTTAATAAAAAAAAAAAAAGGGGTAAGGCCCTGGGGGATGGGGTCCCCAGGGCCCAAAAATAAGAAAAAGGAAGGGGGCCACACAGCCCCCTTCAGGGAAAAAAACAAAAAAACAAAAAAAACGATCGGGCCGCAGGCCCCGCCCCTTCCTTCACCACTCTGCAAACGCGCCTGGCGCGTTGCAGTTGGGAAGTAATTCCCCTTGAATACTGGGGTCCCTGGGGCCACCTAGCCCACCAGGAACCTCCAGTATGCGCCAGGGGCTGCATTGCAGAGAGGTGTACAGAGGCCACGCCCTTTATACACCTCTCTGCAACGCAACTCTGTGGCGCTTTTGGAGGTACATGGTGGGCTAGTTGGCCCCCAGGAACCCTCAGGATTCAAGGGGACTTAATCCCCCAACTTAAAACGCGCCACGGGCGCGTTTGCACAGTGGTGAAGGGAGGGGCGGGGCTTCAGGTGACATGTGTGCAAACAGGCCCCGTGGCGCGTTTTAAGATGGGGAATTAAATCCTTCAATCCTGAGGGTCCCTGGGAGCCAACTAGCCCAACAGGTACATCCAGAAAGCGCCACAGAGCTGCGTTGCAGAGAGGTGTAAAAAGGGGTGTGGCCTCTCTACACGTCTCTGCAACGCAGCCCCCTGGTGCATACTGGAGGTTCCTGGTGGGCTAGTTGGCCCCTAGGGACCCTCATGATTCAAGGGGACTTAATCCCCCAACTTAAAACGCGCCACAGGGCGCGTTTGCACAGATGTCACCTCAGGCCCCGCCCCCTCCCTTCACCATTGTGCAAATATTCCTCTAAAATCTGCCGAACTACGAATTCGGATTTACTCACCTGTTATCAGGAGAGACCTCAGTGCTGTATCTTTCAGCCCAGTACTGGTCCTGAAAAGTAATTTTAACCATACTTACCAGTAACTTGAATTTCCTTCCATAGGCTAACATAGAAGAATTTCCAAGTGAAACCAGTCAAAGTGTGCAGTTTTGGAACTTTAAAATATTCCTCTAAAATCAGCCGAAATTCGAATTCCGATTTACTCACCTGTTATCAGGAGAGACCTCAGTGCCTCATCTTTCAGCCCAGTACTGATCCTGAAAAGTAATTTTAACCGTACTTACCAGTAACTTGAATTTCCTTCCATAGGATATCATTGTCTTCTTTTTGCTGAAAAAGTTTCTAAGTGTTGATTTTTGAAACATACAAATATTCCTCTAAAATCAGCCGAAATACAAATTCCGATTTACTCACCTGTTATCAGGAGAGACCTCAGTGCTGTATCTTTCAGCCCAGTACTGGTCCTGAAAAGTAATTTTAACCGTACTTACCAGTAAGTTGAATTTCCTTCCATAGGCTAACACTGACTGGTTTCACTTGGAAATTCTTCTAAGTGTGGAGTTTTGGAACTTTAAAATATTCCTCTAAAATCAGCCGAAATACGAATTCCGATTTACTCACCTGTTATCAGGAGAGACCTCAGTGCTGCATCTTTTAGCCCAGCACTGACCCTGAAAAGTAATTTTAACCGTACTTACCAGTAACTTATATTTTCTTCCGTAGGAATCCATTGTCTGAAACTTTTCAGCTGAAAACCAAAGTGTCGATTTTCACAAACTACAAATATTCCTTAAAAATCGCCTGTATGACTTAAACGCATTCTTTCAACTGTTTACAGGAGATGCACCAGTGCTGGATCCAGGATCCAACACTGAGTAAGAAAAAGTAACGATAACAGTTTTTACCTGCTAAGTGAATTTCCTTCCATAGGATAACATTGGTGATTCTATGAGAAAAAGTTTCTAAGTGTCAACTTTTAAAATACAATAATATTCCTTAAAAATCACTACTGTAACCAAAACGCTTTACTCAACTGTTTACAGGAGATGTCCCAGGACTGAATCTAGGATCCAGTCCTGTGGTTAGAAAAAGTAATCCATAAAGTAACTAATTGCATTTAACTAGAAATTCACATTGAGCTGAATGTTGCATTGTGCTTGAAAATGTGTTGCCCATTGCAACAACTGTAACTACTGTACTTAAAAGTCTATTGCCTATGTGCAAAGTATTTAAACTAAAGTAATTCATTCTGAGAAAGTATTTTTTGTAATGTATAATGCAATTACAATGTAATTTAAAAAATAAAATATGTAAAAAAAAAATGTTTCTAAAAATGTAGTAAATCAGTATGAAAAAAATAAATATAACAATTAATACATTTAAAAATTGTCATTTACAAAACCTTTGAAATTCACTGAAAAAACCGTAGGTTTCAGACATGTTATAGTTAGGAATTAGCATTTAAAAACCTTTGAAATTCACTGAAAAAACCATAGGTTTCAGACACGTTATAGTTAGAAATTAGCATTTAAAAAACCTTTGAAATTCACTGAAAAAACCATAGGTTTCAGGCACGTTATAGTTAGAAATTTGCATTTAAAAAACCTTAGAAATTCACTGAAAAACCATAAGGTTTTAGGGACAGTTATAGTTAGTTGGACATTGCACTCGTACAAAACCCGTGAAATTCCCCCGTTATAGTTAGTTCAGGTAACTATAACTCGCGCTCCGCAATGCACTGCTGATGACGTCACATATTACATCACTCATGACATGGTCAGTGACATCACTGATGACATCACTGATGACATCTTAAATGACATCACTGATGACATCACTGATGACATCATCCATGTGAGAATTTAATGCATCTTCTCACACCCTAATCTAAGTTTTGAAACACCCACTCTAAATTACAGACTGCCATTCTCAAAACCATACACACTCCAATACCAATAAGTACATACCCACTCACTGATTCTTAGGTCTACACACACACATCTACTCACTCACCCGTACAGTCACTCATACTTACAGTCACTCAGTACAGGACTATCATATGCACTCATACACCTATATAAACACTCACACAATGCAACTCATCCATAGAGGTATTCACACACCTAGTCAGTCATGCAAATAATTAAACACACTGCCATTTACTCACCTATACAGTTATACACACACCAGCTCACTTACTCGTACAAATACTAGCATATTCTTACACTCTTATACAATCACTGATTCAAGCACACACTCATCCATACAGTCACTCTCACAATCACACACTCTCGCTTATAGCTATTTATATACTCCAACACACATATATATACTGCCTTTTACATATGTAGTTACTCACACATGTACCACTGGGACATACATTCACTCACTAACACACTCTTACACACACTTACCCACCCATACAGTCTATCACAGATGCACTCTTGAAACCATCCACCCAGTGAATCACCCACTCACACATCTATGCACAGAGTCGCACACACCCCACCCACACAAACACTCAGGCACCCATACAGATACTCAGACAACCAATCAATAACTCATATAGACACTCATGTAGCTATTCACAAACCCTTGCAGCCACTTACACAGCAACAGACAGACGGATTCAGACATTCACCCAGTTTAGTCACTAACCCATGCATTCAGTAAGATACGTTTAATCACTCACTTATAGAGTTAGTCACGCACCTGCTAAATCATCCATAGACACTTATACACCCACTCATTCTTCAATATGCCTTTCCCTATATATATTAAAAATATTTAAACTTTACAGAAACACACAGTCACTGCATCATGTCATCAGTGATGTCATTTGAGATGTCATCAGTGATGTCATCAGTGATGTCACTGACCATGTCATGAGTGATGTAATATGTGACGTCATCAGCAGTGCATTGCGGGGCGCGAGTTATAGTTAGCTGAACTAACTATAACGGGGAATTTCACGGGTTTTGTACGAGTGCAATGTCCAACTAACTATAACTGTCCCTAAAACCTATGGTTTTTTCAGTGAATTTCAAAGGTTTTTAAATGCTAATTTCCAACTATAACATGCCTGAAACCTATGGTTTTTTCAGTGAATATATATATATATATATATATATATATATATATATATATATATATATATATATATATATATATATATATATATATATATATATATACACACACACACACATACATAAATATATTTTCCACCAATTGCCCATAGCATTTCAGGACGCACACGCAGCTGATTCAAACCAGATGGTTTATTTCACAGGGCATACCAACAGCTTCATTTCTGTGTATAAATCGGGTGCCGACGCGTTTCGAGCCAGGAAGCCTCTTCTTCTTGGGCAGCTGGAATGAATGTTCATAGAGTACTCTGCATGCCAATTTATATCCCCGCCCAAATGGGCGTTGCTTAGTGCTTCATCCATGATTGAGGCATGCTGGGAATAGTAGTCCGTTCCCACAAGTTCATTACACCCTCAGTGGGTTCTATGGCATTCTCTTTGCAGCATAAGTATTTCCCTATAGTAGGGGTCCAGAACGAGCATTGGTTTCCGTAAGCCGAGTCAGTTGCACTGCATACCGGGCGTGAAATAGTTTCCGCCTCACAGCCTCTCCGAAAGATTTTTTGAGATGGTGCTGTCCTGCCTATGATTAAGATGCTGCAAAGCATCGAAACGCGTCAGGCAGTAACATGCAAATGAGGGACACGACGGAGAGTCGCCAGTGAAGTCCGGATGGAAGAATTTTGGCTGAGTGCCCCCCCCGAAGCGCAGGGACGTTTGGTGGAAAATAGCATTGGGGGCAGTCTTTGTCCTGGGGAGGTGCACCATCTCGACGACAGTGAAGGAGAGGCTGCGCCACGGAACTGGTCTGAGGCAATGCAGCGCCGAAATTCAAAGTTCAAAGGACTCTTCTGAATGCCCTGAATCCTACTAAGGAACAGAGATGGTTTTAATATTAACAATTACCACAGATACCCATTAAGGGAAGATTGTCGAGCTCTCAAAGGGACTACTTTTCCCAGAATGCACGAAGAAAGATGCACTAAGCATACACCTACTTAAGGCAATTAGAAACACCTGGACAGTTAATTATAAATAAAAGAGAGCCTTTCTGTGGAACTGTTTACCCAAGCCTATGATTAAGATGCTGCAAAGCATCGAAACGGGTCAGGCAGTAACATGCAAATGAGGGACACGACGGAGAGTCGCCAGTGAAGTCCGGATGGAAGAATTTTGGCTGAGTGCCCCCCCGAAGCGCTGGGACGTTTGGTGGAAAATACATATATACACATACATATATATATACACACACACACATATATATTATCTACTGGCGGTCGCCAGTAGATAGTTATAGTTAGGACCTATTTTCCATAGGAAATCCGTGACATTGTATTTGAAATAACTCTTGCGTCGGTTGACGAATCTTCGCGAAATTTTCAAACTTTATGGCCCGCTCCGGTCCGCTCCTACCCTGAAAGTCTCAGGGTGATTCGTCAAGCGGGGCCGAGAAAAAGGGGGTCCCAAAACGTGTTTTCCCCATTCATTTTCCCATAGGAAACTTTAGACACGGGCTACAGCTCGAACTGCTGAACGGAATTACACCAAATTTGGCAAAGAGGTAGTTCTTGGTTCAGAAAGAACCCTTTTTGTTAAATGGTGTAAATCCGCTTCAGTAGTTGCTGAGAAAATCAAAAGTAAAAGTACATATATATCTATGGCCGCGTCGGATTCGCGCACCCTCCCGATCACGAGCTGTCTGCTAATTGGCTGTCAACACTCCAAACCAGGAAGTGTTGGCAGCCATCTTATTCCTCGGTAGAACCGAGGAACAAGAAAGCAGTAAAAAAGTGCGCAAAACGCACAAAGGGGGCAGGGTAGAAACACCCTGACCTCTAGGTCTGCTCAGGGGGTCCCACAAGGACCCCCTGGGCAGAAAAAAGCATTTAAAAAAAAAAAATCAGCAGGATGCGCTCAGGAGACGCGAATCCTGCCGAAAAAAAAATCAAAAATCAAAGGGCGGTCTCCCGCGCTCGATTGTATTTTGCCCCCGGGTGGCCCAAGTCCCGGGGCATGGTGAGGGTTAAATTTATGTATGGGGGGCCTCAAAGGGCCCCCAAGCCCTGGGGACCGCCACCCCCGGGGCTTTCTTTTTAAAATGGTGCGGGAGGGCTCTGAGCCCTCCCGCAGCCCCGAGGACCACCACCTCCCGGGGCTTCTTTTTAAAAACTTTTTGCAGTGTGGGGGCTCGAGCCCCCACACGCCCCGGGGACCGCCACCTCCCGGGGCACTAACAAATTAAAATGGGGGTCCGTTTTGGACCCCGAGCCCCGGGGACCACAGCAATACGTAACCGAACGAAGT